>JAIPMN010008786.1:0-22587 GCA_020650975.1 Apostichopus californicus | reverse complement strand
GTGACGTCAATCCGACGTCTGAACTACTACTTATGTTGGACACCGACGTTTAACCGACCATCTGGACCTAAACCCGACGTCGATCCGACGTCATAATGTTTACTGGGATGATGGCCTTTGTATGCATGTACGAGTGTGATACACAATAACTCACGAAATGTAACTTTTGTTTTGCCACTTTGTGATAATGCAGCCTTGATATTTCAACGTCTTTTCATTTCTTCAGCTTGTGTACTTAGCAAATTAAAGAAGACAGGAGACCAAGCCCCTGCTCTTGTTGCGGCAATGGGGACAAGGCTGTCAGAATTAAGGTATGATGTTGGAAGTATCCAACCGGATGTGCATGTGGTTGATGATGTGGAGACTCAGCTGTTCTTAGTGGCTGGTAAGTTCAACAATTTTGAATGGTCCAGCTGCTATAATTGGCCAATATTTTAGCATGCTTATACCTAGAGAAGTTTCATTATTATGTCATTGACCCCACCATAGTATTTAAATGACTCAGGCTCTACAAAGTAGCCCGCAGGGCTTCTGGACACTGTATAAGGCTCTTTGTGGAAACACTGTCATAATGAGTCCTTGCATATGCAAAGTATTTTGTAATACAGTGTTTACACAAAAACTCTCGTACAAGTAAAATAACTGTCAGAGAGTGCAGGCTAATTTTTGAACAGCGGTCATTTTATGACCGTAGCAGTCGTATTAGGTAAGAGCAAGGAACTTTTTTAGTGATATGTTTGAGGCCAATACTGCAGATTCTTAAGTCCAAAATAAGTTGATCTTACCTCAAATTAACCCTTGCTTTTTGGTCTTATTGTCTGGAGATTGCTTTTTTTCAGACACAGTTTGAATTAATTTTGAAATCTCTTTTAAGTTAGAAGCATTGTGAGTGACAAATAAAACTTTGTCTCACAAAATGTTATGTACACAATTGGGTTTGGAATGTGCTGGAAATAAAGAAATGGCAACTTTATATGTCTTCGTCATTATTTTGATAATTGTGTCGATGAAAGAACTCCTCAATTCTTCTGAAGATGCTATAGATGTAGTGCTTTGCTGATTGCCAAATTGTAATGGTAGACAAGGACCCTTTTACTATTCCTGCTCTACAAGTAACTTGTATGGATGCAGTTTGTCACGTTGTATTTATGCACTGTGATGTTGCCTATACACACTCGTGATTCCTAAATGATTGCATGTTCAAAATAAGTTGTAAGAATCTTGAATTGGCAATTCTTGGCAAAACCTAACCAACAAAGAGGCTGTGACAGAAGTGCATTGCCTTAACTTTGTAGTTTCATTGCATCTTGCGTAATAACTTTCTTGAAAGAAGTGTCTTTTGAAGAGTTTCTTTAGAGCAGTAAGCTCATAATGATGTCTTAATTTTTTCTTTTATCAGACATTGCTGAAACTGAAGACAGCCTAGAGACGGCAGAGTGATTATGCATTTTGTCCTGAAGCAGTGGCCTATCCTTTTTTTTACAACTTTCTAATCTTACCGTCTACTTTTGCTTCAATTTCTTAGTTCATCCTACTTTTTACTTGGCATCTTTCTTAACAAATATAACTTTCTCCCGAATGCCTGGAAAAGTTTGACTTTCTTCCTTATTTGGCTCCTACTTTTATTGTATTTGTTCACCGAGGTCTACTTGAAGCCTGTTGTAGTGAAATTGAAATAAAGTTTATAATTATATGTTTTCTGTATTTTGCAAAGTTTTCGGAGGTTTTCCATAGTTTATTTTATAGTAGTAAGGTTATTTCAAATTTCCCTTTTTTTTGGAAGCATTTCAAACTGTAACTCCGTCCACCAATTGTTTTGTTAATTATTCTCCTGTGTGTGTTTTTATCAGTGTGTGTTCACAATTTTGCAATATTACATATACATCTTCCTCAAATATAGTCTTTTTGATAACCTTTTTTCTTAACTATTTAAAGTAACATTTTTTACACAGATTTATTCTTCTTTCTTTGCCAATAGTACTGTTATACAAAACTTGCCTTTGTTTCTTATTATATTTAAGCTGCCATATGTAACAGGTGCTTGCCTTAATAAACGTTTGAACAGAAAACCCTTTTCAGTATTAGTTTTTTATTTGTAAAGGCTTGGACATACTCTGGGTACTGGATTTCTAATTAATGGGCCAGATATGGATGTGCCATATATGGGCCAGATATGGATTTGCCATATATGAGCCAAATATGGATTCCTCAGATATGGATTTGCCATATATGGGCCAGATATGGATTTGCCATATATTAGCCATATATGGATCTGCTATATATGGGCCAGATATGGATTTGCCATATATGGGCCAAATATGGATTTGCCATATATGGGCCAAATATGGATTTGCCATATATGGGCCAGATATGGATCTGCCATATATGGACCATATCTGGTCCAGATAAAAAGTGACCCATATAAAGTTTTATCTGAGGCAGATATGGCCTTTATCTTATATCAAGTTATATCTGCCCAATTCTTGATATGGCCAGATATAAATTCCATATATGGCACAGATATGGGCCAGATACAAATTGCCATATATGGGCCATATATGGATTTTGAGTAAGGGAAGGAAGTCATATTAATGAAAAAGACTTCAGGATATTGACAACACTTGCAGTAATTAATGTAGACGCACCGAAAAACATGTATTGGCTCAAAACCTAGTCAGGTGACCTTTTGCATGTTTGCGGTTATCCTCAATGATTTAAGAAGAGGCAAATTGCTCTAGCAGAAGAATCTCGGGTGTAATTATCTTGGTTTACTGATGGCAATGCGTTACTCCGTAATGAAATATTAAACAGAATGTATCAAAATCTTCCTCAATACACTTAAATATGGGAAAATTGGAAACATTAATAGTGCCAAAAGTTGCTTTTAAACTATCCATGAAAATTATTGAATGAAAGACTCACCAGTAGTTTTTCTTTCACCTGTTCCCTTGCTTTTCGTAGCAGTGGTTCCTGCGTTGTAATGAACTTTCTCAATCGTTCTCGGGTCAATACTCCCCAAAACTGTATCGGTTCTGTCGGTCCTCCTTTCATAAATTCATTTATTTGTACTTCTTCATCTCTCAGGGCTCTTCTCAAGTCTTGAAAGAAAATGTGGTTTAAAGAGAATCTAGAGGTCAATTTGCCCAACTAATAGTTAAACCTTGTATTAACGGGATATGGACAAGTGAAAACCTTTCCAAAAGACTCCGAACGATTAAAATATAATTTGATTCAACCATTGGTGTCATTACTTAAACTTTCTCTGAGCTTAAAGAAATGAAATGGGAGATGACAAACGTTCAATGGATATTAGCCGAGAAATGAGTCCATCATTACCTTGTCACCTCGAATAACGTTCCCCTCACTATGCTGAAATCACGTTCGATACATTACAGTATGTGTGTAATTGTGCATTTTCGATGCCCTTTCAGTAACAGTGATGATGTATGTCATAGATTATACGATACTATACACCACACCCTTTCATTTGCAGTATTCTATATGCGAAAACGTCCCGGGTTGTAATACTAAATACATGACTTATTTGACATTTTAACAAAATGTGAATCAGTAATGAAAATACATTTTGGTCCAATGTTGACATACCAATGCTCATCTCTGCTTCTGGAATATTGGCTTGTACGTCTCTGTTCATCTGCAGCGCATCTTGTGAAATTCTTCGAAGTTCATGGAATTTTTTATCTACCGACTGCTCTGGGTCTGCATAGTACTTATAATTTTGGTACACTGTATTGGCATAGGTGGCATAGGTGGCATAAATTATCATCGAGTCCATGATTCCGTATAGGGATGAGAATGTTCCTGACAATTTGTACGAAATATATTTGATTATTGTCAAGAAAGAGTCAATCGTATCAGCTGCATATGTAAATTTCTTACAATTAACGTCATTATATCTAGTTTGGTTGAACGAACTCTAAGTGATATGTTTGTGTCTACGCTGCCAAAAATAGAAGTTTGCAGAACTTTGGGCGTACAGCTTACAACGTCATACAGGTGGCAACATTTTTTTTGCAAAAAGAGGTTTTTTCTTCTTCCAACGCTACGACAAAGGAATGTTCGACAACAGTCTATTTTATAAAGTCTGGGATGCATTTGTGAACAGGTCTGAGAAACAGCTCAGAGACGTTGCTAAGGTCTTGTGATTGTGGAGAGGGCGGGTGGAGGATCATAATTTCCACTGGGTGGATTCTTAAGGATGGGTGTCATACCGCAAGTTCGACATTTGCACCAGCATAACACGAGTGGGTTGTCAATGCTTTGTACCTGCTAAACCGGTTACTGAGTAATACGCTATGGTGCTTAACCGAACGTCAATTAACCATATTCAACTTTATTATGGGTTGTACAAGGAGATAGATAATTGAAAGTTTGAATTTCCTGAAACTTTTTAACAATGTAAGCCCAAAATTAAAACTGTTAGATAAAGCCTACTATTATTGACTCATAAATCAGAATTATCCTGCCATCAGCTTCAATTATTTTAAGATGTTGCATTGATACTTTTTTGTAACTTTCATGTTTTTGAACACCGACTTTCCATCTTTTGAAGATCCAGGCCAATAATTGGGGGTAAAACTGCTTCATATTTGTGCTAACTGTAGGATACCCAATCATTGGCGAGTAGTCCTACAACTTTCATAGAGTTTTCCTCCTACTGCATGCTCAGTGAGTTGCTAAGACAGTATCATCTTTCCTTGGAAAGATAAAATGCTTTTAAAGTTAGCGCGAAAACTTAGATATAATTATACAAGGTATCTCTTGAATTGGAAGTACTGTAAGTGTTGCGAATACTTCAGCAATTTTTCATTTGCCCCGACGTTAACTTGACGGAATAAATCTAGCGAGGATCTAGTAAGATCATGGGCGCAGATCCTGGTGGGGACAGCGGGACGCGTCCTTACCAAATTTTTCAGTGGTACGGACATGATATGCCGTGTCCCCACCAATTTGTCTTGACCAAACGCTGCATTTAAGTTTCCCCTGTATTGAACTTTGGCGCAGTTTGATCCAACATTGTGCAAATGACAAGCACCAGTTCTCATTTTATTATATTTATCCACAGTTGTTAAATATAGGACGGAAATTGCATTTGCGGCAGTCTATTATTGTTTTCTGGGAAGGACTTCAGACCCATCGTATACAAAAGTCTACTTGGATTATTTGTCCCGCGATTTTTTTTTTTTTGGCAGACGCCCATGTACTTCCCCAAACAAAATTTTTAAGCCATGAGATCTAAAACTTAAGGAGGTTTGGGAGCATCGTTGGGTCTGGGAAGTGTTATTTCCGGCGATCTGGGAGGTGTATTTGCCAACAAATTTCTTGTACGCTACGCGCGAACCCATCGTCGCGCTCCGCTTAGATAATATCAGAGAACAGACACGCGTCAACACAGTTATCCAAACTGATCTGTGCCCATGAGTGTGATTGATCTTGGTAGGCGAAGCTACGCGAAACACTACTCTGGCCCAAGTTAGGTTATTATTCCTGCCTTGAGTTTAGTCTTCAGTTGATGCAAATGTGATTTGGAGATTTTGAAGTCTTTATCTTTAAAGAACCGTGTGTCGTTCTTTTACCAAACGGTAGACGATTGGACGTTTTTCAACAAATTTCAACATACTCATGAAGCAAATTGTGCATCGATAATAATGTGGAAACTCAAACAGTTAAAACGAAACATATTGCTCACTATTTAACATGTTTCACTAAATGCAGTTGTTTGTTCTGTCCTTTATAAATTATGAATTTGGACTGTGAACTGTTGTCTCCAGTGTCAATAGTGCCAGTGTCAACAATGTCTGATAATAAATCAGATTATAGATTTTACATTGTTCATATCATACTGAGATGAACGGTTCGCCAAATGTCAATATTATATGATAATGACTTATTTGTTATAACCTCTTCTTTCGTTATCATACTAGTACGGTATGCATACTATTATTAGTGGTGAACTTTGGACTGTGGACCTTTCTCTCGAGTGTCGGTAGTTTCAATTTAAAGGTATAAGATTACAATGGACGCAGCAATGTATTGACAAAACTATATTATATAAGTCAATGGTTAGTACAGTGAGTCACACACAATTTAGGCAATATCTACTAAATATTTATAATTTCACAGTAAAGTAATATTCACATTCAGGTCAATTGCTCAACTGAAAGCTTTTTTTTTTTAAATGAAAAATAACCAATTTAATTTATCTTTTTTTTTTAATTTTGAAACAAATCTTTTTGACTTTTAATATTGCAACAATTATGTCTGCTAAAAAGGATCATACAGCAAAGGAAAAGGAATAGAGAGGAAAGAAAATGACACCGGTATCCCACCCACGTCTTCTATTTTACACTCAAACAAATGCATTACCTGCTCAACAATATTGCCAATCAAAACAAATTTCTCGAATGGACACTTAGATGAGCCTCATGAGTTTAAGCTAGCTCTGGTAAGCAATTGCGTCTCCCTTTCCGCAAAAATAAGGCGTGTTTGAGTATGTGTGCTGTTTTGTGCAATTCATGTTTGGTATGTCCAAAATATGATGAAATGTGGAAGAAAAGATCGAACATATTTCATATCATACTGTGATTAACGGTGCGCGAAATACAATGATTCTATTGAAAGGGCCACTATTTTTCAAACCTTAAAAACTGTGTCGCTTACTTCCTCTGTAACAGCTCCTGTCTATCCGTTATAACGTTATCATAACAGAGACCGGATACCGCATAACAGCTCTACGGCCATGATATGCCATGGGCGGCGGTGAACAGGCCGTTCAGGTCGAAAACGAACTGGGGTGCTCCAATCGGCAAGAGGAGACCCCCCTCCGGGAAAAGGGGCTAAAACCCAGTTTCGAGCTACCACGATGACTGTATTATATACGTAAATTTGTTATTAAGAACGAATTAACTGCTTTCGTCATTTATTTTATAGTGGGACTGTAAACACTTTCAAAACTACACGGTAAGTTAGCAACATTGAACCACGTCTGTAGAATCTCATTATTTCAGATCAACGAGATGTGACTCGGGCCTAGCAACACTAATACCTGTCCCATGCCATTGTTATAGACTTATTACTGGTTAGTACTAACCCAAATGGTTTTATCAATGTCAAAACACAATAATGCAAGATATTTATTAAGTACATTTACTACGTATGGGTCTCTAGAACTCCTCTTTCTCAGAACAAAAGGTAATGCTGGAAATTATTAAGACTTCTCATGATTTCTGCTCGTTGACCTATACCGTAGCTTTCATATATGTCTCTTTATTGTGTTGTTTAGTATGACGTTAAGTGAAACTAAATTGGTCGGTTTCTGAATAGTCGCTAGACGCTATCGTTGTGCACTAAATTAGACAAATAGTATTCCCTACATTTTCCTAGGCTAACTGTTAATCATTTAAAACTCCGGTCAATTACTACTACAATTGCGCCGTTTTAACCGTGTAATCCCATCACTACACTATGATAGACAAAGGAGCTGCTACTAAAAGCAGCTAACCAAATTGGCATGCAATCCATTTGATGTTAACAATCGTCATGGAATATTTGATTGGTCTGGAATACATTAAGTGGTCAGATAATACTTACCTTTTTGCCAAGATGTACACACATTAATAGTTTACCAATTCCGGGTGGCATGAATGGACAACAGTGACGTTAGTGAGGATTCTGTTGAAACAAAATTCTGCAACTGCCTCAGTAAACGACACTTCCTTATCATTATAGTTAGACTCCGCCCACTAGCTCGTCGGACGAATCGCAAAAGCGTTAAAATGGAGGCGAAAACAAATCTTTTTCGGGCTAATACTAAATTATTTTAGTACGCAAACAATAATTTAGTTCCAGTTTAGTCGAAGAGACAGTAATTTAGAGAAATGTGAGAAGTTAGCACATTCTCACTGACCATAAACGCGATGCATAAAAGCTCATGAACGTACACGTCACCGTGGAAACAATAACAATGGACTTTCCATGTAGTTCTCGTTAGAAGTGAACCATTTTTTTTAACTTCACTGTTCCCATGAACATGCAGCTACATGAGAAAGAATGGTTGTTAGAAATGTTCACACATTTGTTAACTCATTTTGGGTAGCAATACTTCAATTAAAATTAAATAATGGTTAAAAAACTGCCTCAACTTCTGGTCATATTCCGTAAGATTAGTTGTTATTATAGGCCAGTATACAAACTGTGCCGTACGATATCTTGTGAAATATGTCGACATATTGGGTATTTCTTCATTTGTTGTTGCAATTAATCGTGTTTCCAGATTCTCGTCAGTATATGCAATATTAGTCGAATCCACGAAATATAAAGCTTTGAGTGTGTCTCAGTCTCGCTGCCATAAAGTAAGGCTTCCAGAAAGTTACAACAACTCCACCTGAGCAGATACACAAGCAAACAGAACACCACGAAAAAAAAGCGCCGATAAATTCCATATACCAGTTTCAAAAGTTAAAACTGGGAAAACTTTTACCGTTTCAGTACAATATAACATGACGACAATACATACCGTACGTATGTTTTAGTGTGCCTAGTGTCGTGTCGTTGGTTATGCTAAAGAGAACTAAGTCACGCACGGCCTATTGTGTAACAGTGTTCAACCTGTTTTGTAACATGACTTTTTTCCCTGCACCTATGGGGTAAATCACGGCTAAACAATTGAGTATGTACATTAGAAAAAAAGAGGCAATTGTGGCTAATAACTTTAGGCATATGTATAAAAGAATAGGGAGACTACTTTTTGAAAGCCTCTGTGTAGATTATACTGCTAAACGTGTTTGCCTGCAGACGGTGGGAAACCCCTTACAAAACTAATCCAAAACTTGTGACATTTTTAGTCCGTTTGATGAATGGGAAACGTAAAGAAACTTACATTTACGTTTTCTGAAGTGCTTTTGCTACCTCCTACTACACAATTTGTTGGCATTTTGATAATAACATAACAAAAGAGTGTCGTATCGTCCTAGTGTTTGTGCTGAAGTGAATAGCTTGATCGAAAGTTTTCCTCAACCGACTCCGCACAAGTACGTCACGGGGTGACCTGCAGTCACGTGAGCGCTTATGAATTTTTGCGAAAAGAGCAAATTCCTTGTTCAAAAGTGCTAGGTTTTATCAAGTTTTACCGACTCATATCAGAAAAAAATATAATGTGTCATACATCAATGGAAAGGTACACGTATAAAGTTTCAATGTAATATATATTTTTAAGGATTAGAGAATGTCGAAAAACCACCAGCTATGCAACTTAAACATCAAAACATAACTGATGGTCTTTCTTAATCGAGGCCCTCTGTTCCAATTCCAAGATTTAGTTGAGCTTTCAATACTAAATAGGTGCTCCGAGGTCGGCTAATATGCTTCCCTGTCCATCGAAGTCCATAGTCCTGTAATGTAGATAGTATCGACTGGGCATAACTCTGACAAAATTGTGAAGATGATTGAAATCAGAGGAAGAAACATTTTTGGTCCGGTTTTGAAATCCGGATTAGTTCATCTTAGTAACCATGGTTTCTCGAGATTACCTGTAGAAGACTGACTAATATATTTACCGCCGTCTCCAAACCTATCAACAGCTGGAGAACCTTCTGCCACAAACCCGTGTTCTTCTCACAGGCTTCTATCACTGGTGGATTTGATAAGTAGTTTCCAAAAACAATCGATGTAACTTAATACGTTATCAAACATCATAAGGCTTCTCTTTCTTATCTTTTATCTATAATTTGGTGCCCAGACATTCTGCTTCAATAAGCTGGAAATCAATCTTATGGAATGATTTCACCTCGTCACCAGCCATGTCATATACATTTATAATGTTGCATATTAATATAAAAATCTCATTTTTCAGCGAAAGTACATCGGGCCGATTATTTTTTGTACATACTGGAGCAGTATGATCATCTTGGAGCGTCGCGTCGATGTCAAAAGATGAAGACGTTCAGTGAGAATTCTAAGAAGTAAAAGAGAGAAAGCAAAGACGTCTTCCAGAAACGTAATCCTCTTCGAGCTATTCTCCAGAAAAGTATCACAATTCTGCGGAGGGAAACTAATTTTAGAAAAATTGAGCAACGAATGTTTTAGAAGCGGTGCGCACGCAACCATATCGGTATTTCAACTATACCTTTAATCTGATGACTTGTTTCCTTCTAGACATGTTAGGCCCAGTCATCAGATTAAAGGTAAAGTTGAAATGGATTGTGACAAAATTACACTATACCTCGTGTGTGGCTCTCCATGTTACAGCTTCAACTCTGTTTGGATTCCAATATTATTTAAAAAACCATTTCAGGTCCAAAACTCACAACGAAAGTTTAGACGGTCAGTGCTCCAACTCCATCTCTGAATTGTAGGTTTCGCTCTTCTCATGCCGCCAACTTTAACCACACGCTATTATATTTATTAACTGTTTATAAAGTATTTCTTCATCTTATAAATATGGAAGTGTTGGTGATTGTAGCACATGAGTGATCAAATGCCCCTTTCAATCAGCAGCAGTTATCAAACTGGTTCGAGGTTGTCCTCTTGTAACGTAACACTGGTTGTAAACCCATCTGTAACATATGCAGAAGGTTGCTCACATAAATTGGTCTTGTACCCGGATACATTTCAGATTGCTAAATTATGTTTTTCTTTAATTACATTTTTGAAAAAATCGTATGATTCTCCTTTTATTTTGACCACTTTTGTTATTTTGATCATATATTGAAACAAAATGACGTTTCGATGCTATCGGGATTTCCTTCAAAGGCTAACTGAGATGGCATTGAGACGCGAGATGGTCAGCCAGTTAAATCGGACAAATGAGTAATAAAAAGAGCAAATAATAGTCACAACAAAGGATAGGTTATAAGAAAGATGAAACATATACATAGATATATATGTATATGTTTATTTATATATGTATATATATGTACATATATATATATATGTATGTGACCAAAACTACTCTCAAGAATAGTTTTCATGGCCACGAGTCTGCATTCAACACTTTGGAAACTGAAACTCCAATTGGGCAACATTTCAACCTTCCTAACCACACTACGTCGGATATGATCATTGAATGTTTTGAATTTGTAGGTAACTACCCAATTTATATTGCTTAGCCAGTTTGTACTGTGAATGAAAGACAACCGTTAACCAGTATTAACTGAATTTTGTTCTATATATGTGTGTATATTAAATCACATTAGAGGTTTGCAAGTGATGTAACTCGTTGATTTTTATGTGTGCTGGTTGGTTTGTCTGGGGGAACAATCTGATTATGAGATGTGGAACTTGCAAACTATGAACAGAACAATTGAAAATGAAAATTAACAGGAAAGAGGTGGAGTTGGAAGTACAATCCCTTATTTTGCAGTGGCCTTTTTAGGCAATGATTGGCTTATCGGTAATGCTTCTTAGAAGACACTCAGATGTGTGCAGGGTGTTTGATGGTAGTTGTTAATAATTTGGTCAAAAGTAGTCAGATTGGGATGAAAAATGACAAGGGAATTTTTTTTTCTTCTACGGAAAAACAAAATTCCTCAAACGTTAGTCATTTATTACAACAAAATTGAATAATCAGAATTGAAGCTTCCTTACATGTCATGATGGCGGTAACACACTGCACTAACCAATCAAAGCAGCATCATTATCTAATATACATACTAAGGCTAAATCACCAACGAAAGGAAGTAATACTCATTCGAAATGGCATTTGGTCATGTGCAAACACATCATCTAGCACTATACTTTCAAAGTCACGAAAATCTTAAATCATTGTCAATATAATATTACATTTTTCCTTAACAAGTACATAGTGATATGTTTACACTAATAGTCATATGAAACTCCCGGGGGACACCGGACGAGACTAGTATTACTTCGAAAGGTAAAAACATGGGCAGTAATTATTGTATCACATGCTATACTACTAAAAGAATCTTATGAACAAGCTAATGTGATGAACGCGGGCAAATACTGTAGGCAGGGATTGAATACTTTTATCTCCCACCGCTTGTTCTGGTGGCCAGGTTGTTTATTTCTTTTACTCTCACTCATCATGTTACTTGTAACACAGTAATAAAGAAAAGGACGACGGAGCAACCTTCAGGTGGTTTTCCTGAAAAATATTGAAAGAAGAAAACAAAACATAAAAATACGACTCTCTTAATTATGTACCAGACTGACTATACTATCTGGGACCTATTTAGGCTAGTTTCTTCACTGAACTGAGCAACCAAAACAAGAATGGAATTTGGGAATAACTCTGGACTTGATCTGACTCAACACATACTAGTCATGTAATCGATTAGAGACTGCGGCATTTAAATCTTGGTACGTCTGCCTTACAACCTCTCTGTTTATTTCTGGGCAGCCATTTCACCCATAAAATAATAACATAATTAATCCAGTTAGTCTCAGCTCAACCAGTTCTCCTTAAACAGAACGTGTAACTTGCTAGGCATATAAGTATAACACTATAATAAGTACAACAGCAGCGAGAAGAATTTAATCCAAAACTAATTACAACACAGGTGACTATCATCTTACTCAGTCCTTTTCACGTGACCCGCCATGCGGGATACAAAACGTCACGGCCAAACGGCACTACCGAACCATCCCATACTTACAAACGAAACTCAGGTCAAGCGAGCCAAAAAAGTACATACGCCCACCGACCTGCAGAGACAAAACGCCCATCCACCCACTTCAACATTCCAGAAAACTACAAAAGGACGACCAGCACGCAGCGAAAAAAAAACACCCCTCCCCAGCACACCAACGTCCAAAAAAGGCAGCCCCAGATAAACGGCGAAAATCTCCTGCAACCTGAAGGCGAATGTCAGACTTCGCCGCCTCCAGGACTGCCTGCCAACTGGCAAATTTCCCCCTAAAAACAACATCACATCTATTCCTCCAAACAAGGTTTTTTACAACAGAGCAAACATAAATAATACGCTGCAACGCAGCAACAGAACAAACTGGAGGATCTAACCCATATAAAACAAAGCCCTGTCCTACCGACCAGGAACGGTCTTCCGTCTCATCTTAATCAGTGCTGGCTAACATATATAGTGTTGAATAACACAAGAAAGGGTTTCAAATGAATTATTAAGATATCGTTACACAGAATCAGTCAGATGACTTGCCTTCTATACACAGTTATTCGACGATAGCATGTACGAAACCATCTTCTTTGATACAAGCGGGCGCTCTCTCAGAATACAGTAGGACATACATTTCACGCACTATACAATATACCGTAAAGCACGCTTAGCATATCAAGTGAAACACGATACCCTTGATTGCAACAGTAACAGGGTTTATGAGTTTATAATAATATAAGAAAAACAATGGGTTCCTGAGTGTGGTCCTTAAATTCACTCAAAGATCACATGGTTTCCAAAAGTGATGTCCACTAAGTTAACTTTTTGGCCCACTCTTTCAAATATGCAAGTTATTTTTGGAAAATATACTTAGTTTCTAAGTTGTTAAATGAAAATATCTTTCAATGTAAATATGCAAGTTGCAGATGTTGGCGTATTAGTTTGTCATTTGTTTTGTCAATGATACGACATTGCTAGGTTATTAAATAGCCAAACGATAGTACAATGTAAATATGCAAGTATGCATATGATAGCATGTAGCTATATCCTGTGTGATAAGTTTCTGAGTACGTGCTGTGGCGAATCAGAACACACGTTAATATATCTTAACACCTCACTGCTGATCTATTTTAACAGTTAACACATTAGTAACTGTGTCGAATACGAAAATCGGGTGATTGACCGTATTGCGCCTGCTCTTCTATTTTGTGACATTTTTGTCTATATGTCACTGTTTAAAGAGTGGTGCCCCAAAGTGGAGTTCACTGGCCCATGGGAACTGTTGATGGTATGTCTAAGGGAGCGCGGCTTGGGGGGGGGGTGGTGGTAGGAGGGGTGCCAAAACTGATAAAAGTGCGTCTCTGATAAGAGAATGATCCGAAACGGGCAATAGGGCAATAAGTGGGCCCTCACGTACAACCGGATCTGCGCTTCGCAGGAGAGAGCCCTGCCGCGACTTCACAGGGGAGAGCCGTGAGTGATTACATACTGTATCAGAAAATATTCTATTGCTGTTTGGCTTTTTCCTGAAGGAAAACACTTGGAGCGGATTGATATAGACTCGAATAGGTTATGCCACCTTAAGTACTATAATTTTTCTTTTAAAATCCAAAATGATACTTTTTGTAGTCTTCAAGAACACCAAAATTTTAGGTTCGCAAAGGTGTGTTTCAGAGATTTCATTGCATAATGTGATATAAAAATATGGGCCATGCTGTGTATGCAGTGACCCAGCCAGAAACAACAGTTAGGCTCCACATGGGCCTTATGTGGGCAACTTTTTGGGGCCAAAAGTGGGCTGACCATACAGAGCCCATATGGGGCTTAAGTGGGCTAACTAGATGCAACTCACATTGCAACCAGGTTGGATTGACCAGACGGGGCCCACACAGAGCCCATCTAGGGACCACACAGAGCCCATATGGGCCCACAAAGAGACCGTGCGGGGTATGCAGAAGAAACCCATAGGGAATCCACATCTTTATCAAGCTGGCTTAACCAAGTGGGGCCAAAGCAGAGCCCTCACCAATTTCCATTTGGTACAAATGTGGGTCTGAAGCTAGCTTTAATCGGGTCCATTCTGGGCACAACATGGGACTTCACACAGCTCAAAACCAGTGCTTAAAAATGTGTGAACCTTTTTGGTTTTGTCTATAGTGATTGCTAAAGTCAAAGTTGATCAATTGCAAAAATTGTTTGCTAAGGTTTGAGCGACTAGTATACTTGCTGTGGGAAACTCAAGGAGTATAACTCAAATACACTATTACACAGAAGAAAATCAGTATTTGTTTAAACCTTTTTTATTCATAAGAAGCAGTACAAACACTTTACCCTTTTTTTTTGCATACATAAAAATGATATATATAAACTCAACATTGAAGCCCCTCCTTTGTCAGTGTTGGAACAAAACTTTTCAACCATTTTCTAGTTTTTTAAAGGACAAAGATTTCAGTTTTGTGGCTCTTGGTTTTCTTTCTTTTTTTCTGCCGCCGCAGTTGCTCTCCGAGCCCTTTTGCCAGTTCTGTCTCTTTATCCGAGAAACCACTTTGAGCCGCACTTCTCTATCTCCTGCTTATTTGAACTGGCAGTCCCTGCGTTTCTCATGATTGCATCTGATAAATAAAATATATAAATATAAATATAATATCAAATCAAGAACCCATACTGCAAAAGGATAGTCCGTACTTCCTTCATCAAGAGTGACAAGAAATGTTATTCAAATCTTGATAAGGGTATGCATGAATTGTACTAAATGAATGTGATAATGAGATAAAAAAAATCAAGGATCTTCGAAAGAATAGTTGAAAATCATTTGAATGGTTGGGAATACTTTGGAAATCAATATAAGATTCACACTCATTTTTTCAAAACAAATATTTTGAATTTGAGTCTGTTGCACTCCCATTTTAAACTAATGGTCAATCTTAGTATTGCCTGTTTAGCAATTTTGCTTGCAGGTTGCAGCGGCACACATAAGCCATGTGGATTTGAATCAAGAAGAAGAAACGCGAATTTGGAGTTTCTTCTATATAACATACTCTAAATTACTTCATAGCTCTAAGGCATGAATATTGTTTTTCCCGGTCAATGTCTACAACAACGCTTCCAGCGTGGGTGCATACATGAATTTTCCAAATTTTATTGGTTTCTCTGATCACAGTGGATTTGGTCTGACTTGTCCTACGTGCAACATTATCGTCATGAGAAGGGTCAACGGGACAGGCTTATCGTCCCTGGCTCTAAAAAGTAATGAAATATACTTTTATTTAGTGGAGCTGATTCCTCTCAAATTGACCTTTATGACATATCCAAATGTATTCCAGGTCTGTGGAGACCAAGTTACACTGGTATTCACTGTCAATCTAGTGCAACAAACAGAAGACAATTTGCACAGATCTGACTCATCGGGATTTGTTAACCGTCGGGATTTGTAGCAAAGCATACACAATAGCCTAAAAGAAATCCTTCTGAAACATCTATACACTGTTCAACCCCCAAAACATTCCACTCCAGTTAACGGTTGTGCATCTAGGTTGTTACAATTTTAGTAAGAGTTGTAGGGAGGAAAGCACATTGCATATAAAAAAAAAAATCACATTTTTTGCTTGGCAAATAAAAACAATGACAAATTTCCATACTGTCCATAATTGGTTGGAAGCACTGGCTCCTCTGGTTATTATAGTAGATCTCCCATGGACGATTGAGGAATATGTCTTTCTGCTGTTTCCTCATTTTACTCCATTGACACTTCCCACACAGATCCAAAATATTTATATGTGATTGCAGTAGCCATTATTAAAGAAAGATAACGTACGGAAAGTGGAGAAGAAGTTGACAGTGATGCTGTGTCAAGTAAAAATTCCCTGGACTGGGTCTGGTATATTTTGTGTTCCGGCCAAACTGGAAACTATGTAAATACTAAACTTGAATATGCAGTATGAATTATAGGAGCAATGCAGTTATACAGAAATGGAAGCTAGATGGAGTTTAAAGGTAAATGGGATGATTTAGAAGAACTCTGAATATATAACCTAAGTGTGACTCCATCAAGGTATACAGTATAACAGTACACAGTTTACTGTGCTTTAGAGACACAGTCACTGTCTTGCACTGTATCTGCAACTGGTATGTTTACAGTCACTTCCACAACACTACATGGATGAGGAACTCATTACGCAGGTTTATTATCGGGCTACCAATCATGCAGTGATTGCCAAAAGTTAAGTTGTGTGAGGAAAATGTCTTATTCAGTACCCTTATGTAACATCTTGAGCTGTTTTGCACCTTTGAGTCCTAGAAATTCAAGTTCCAATTTGTAGACTTACACATCTCAAATTTTAACTTTAAAACTTTAAAATTGTATGGTATGGTTTCCAAATACTTGTTGATGTGAATATGTAGTCCAATCCGAGAAAGTTTGTAATTTCTTTTTGTTTAAATTAAGAGAAAATTAACAATGTAGTCGAACTTTTTTTATGTCAATTAGGTATTTGGCGCCATACAATATTGTACCTTGTATTGCACATGTAACATCATGATTGATACTGTTTTAGCCTGAACAAATAGTGTTTACATCAAGTACAAACTTTGGCCCCGGGTACTGCAACAGCCAATGTCATCCTAACATTAGTATTAAAGAACCATCGTGTAACCATGCATGTACTGATTCCAATCTATAGCATATAATTATTGGTTGAATAAAACTGTTATAGTAACGGTAGCAGTTAGTTCCTTTAGTAAACCGCAGAAAGACGTTTGTGTTGCTACAGGGATACTACAGGGATATGGTGCGCAGTACAAAGACCTGTATAATATATGTTGTAATGTCATCTCAAAGTCGAAGCAATAATGACTCGTTATTGGAACAGAAATCATTCTACAACATGAGCCCCATATGGGCTCTGTATGGGCCAGCTTTTGGTAACGTCATCTGTAGCCAGTTGGGCAATCTGGCCAAAACTGACTAGGTCCCAGCTGGTTATCCCATTTTTGGCTCCAAAAAGTTGCCCACATTAGGCCCATGTGGAGCCTAACTGTTGTTTCTGTCTGGGTTACTGCATACACAGCATGGCCAATATTTATTATCACAGTGTGCAATGAAATCCCTGAAACACATCTTTGCGAACCTAAAATGATAATTACAATATGTTGTAGGATAATTAAGAACATATAGTTGTTGTGGTCTTTCTCAGTCACACGTATTATCTGTTGTGGATGAAAATGAATACGGAAGATTCTTCTCAAAGGTATCAATCTTTATCAATTTTTAAATACATAATATAACTTTAATAGTCGTATTATATTCTTATCATTATTATCATATTTGTTTGTAATGTCAACTCCAAAGTCATCCCACAACATTAGTATTATAGAATGTTTATCAAAATTGAGTTAATAATTTCCCTAAATAACGAGGATTAAAGTACAAACTCACTGCGATATAATAATCTATATCACTGTGACAAATTTTGAGGACTTGCATAAAAGTCGATTGAGCCATTTATGGTTTACGATAAGTAAGAACATATCGTTGTTGTGGTCTTTCACAGTCACACGTATTTCCTGTTGTGGGTGAAATTAATACAGAAAATGTTTCTCAAAGGTATCAATCTTTATCAATTTGTAAACATGTTATATAACGTTCATCGTCGTATTGTATTTAATTCCTATGTAAATCCTATGCTTCGCAGAATTGATAAGGTCTAAGTTGCAATAATAGCTTTATATTGTATATTTACAGAAGTTTTCTTAGTTGACTATGTTTCAAAAACAGTAGCAAAGAAATATGCCCTGTGCCCTTTTTTGGCCACTGCGTGAAATAATCTTTTATATAATCAACACATGAATAAAGAATTCTTACTTGTTCTGCAATGTAACAATAATATTATTAATAATAGTAATAACGTTGGAAAAAGGGAACAGAGAGGAATAACAATTTAAATGCTATGATGATATTTAGTGCAATCATTTTTCTTTCATGCACCGAATACTTGAAACGAACAAGCGAGTTTGTGAAGGTTATAGATGATCCCTCTTTCATCTTTCGCAAGTGCGATGAGGAGTCTTTAGAGAACCGCGTTATTTCGTAATGTAATGTGGCCCATTCTTTCACTTTGGATGTTGAACAAAACATTTTATAATTGCAATTTTACTTTTAGAATATCAAAGAATTGTTAAACACCTTCCTACATTCTTTATTTGAAATACGGGATATTTTATTATCAAATTAAAGTCAAAATAAGAAGATTGTTAGGAGATTACACCTATGATACAGTTAGTAATTTCAAATTTCGAAAATTGTCTGTGGGAAAAAAGTAAAAGTCATATATCTGATGACTCAGTTAAAGAACATTATGTATAAAAAAAAATTAAACCCGCAAACGTTTTTATTTCTTTAATCGAATTTAAAGTTTCGGTTGTTTCTTTGCTATTTTCCTTACACCACGCTTTACTAATTGATGCCTATTTATAATTGAACTCTGTACCATATGCCTACAATTATTTGACCTCGATGAAGATGTAGTTACGGTGAGGACAACAATCATAGTGACTACGAACGATCGCGATGACAATGACGTTTGACGATGACATTGACGATGATGATCATGATTATTATTAGTATTATTGATATACAATTAACAACCTGATGGATGTGGTTCACTACATTTACAGAAAATATGGTATTTTGAGTCTTGCTTTAAAGAGATGCAGTGTGGTGCTGAACTTTTGAACCTATTGAAAATGTTCAACTCTTCTTTTCTTATTGCCATCAATGAACGTATTAGATTTATAAAAAACAAAAACAGGAAAACCAAAAGTTCGCCTATGTTTCTCCCATTATCTACGTTTCCAATATTGGATAATATATGTTAAAAATATTCTCCCCTGGCCTCTCAAAATTGATGTTTGAGCTTTATAAGCGCATAAAGAGAAAAGAAATAAATACAAAGTCCCGGAGATCCACATCAGGGCTTGTAATAAATTCCAAAGAATAGCTCCTGATAGAATGAAGTAGCACCGAATGAAACAACTTTCAATGTAAACTCATTTCCAACTTGATCATGATCCTCATGAGTTTGAGTTTTATACAAATTCCAGTAACAGGAATAGCAAAATTAAGAAAAATTCTCGAGTAAGAAATCAAGATTTTGAGACGATAAAGTCAAAATATCGTCAATTGGTACAAAGCCAAAATTCAAACAAATTAGTCAAAATTGAAAGTTCAAATATAATTGACGAGATTGATCTTTTTCTTAACTTGAGAATCAGTCATTAAACTTTGTGTTCTGTCAACTATACAGACTACCATAAGCTTGCCGTTAGACTGATCCATAACCATCGTTCTGTTGCAAGCACACGTCGTGCATATTGATGCCTTCTACGCTCAACTTTCCGAAAAAATCGAATTATATTCTCTAGAAATTCTATCATGTTATAATGAAAGGAACTATGACTTATCATTGTTAAAGTTAAAGCGATGTGTTTTACGGGTTAAATAACGGTGAAATGTGTTCTTCCTCGTTATAATTATTTTGTTTGATTTTCTTTACACCTTAGAATATCGCACTAGTGGAAACTAACAAAGAATCAACGATAGGATCATCGAAGAGCAAATCTAATTTGTTAACCTTCATTGGTTCGACGATTTTTGATCAGGAGTTAATGAACGTGAGTCATCAGCATATTTAAATTTCAGTTGACCTTATGAATTTTCAGAAGTTGTTGTGAACTTTTCACAACATTTCTCTCACCATGAAGTGTTTGAGAAGTAACCGACGTAAATTTACTTGCATAACTATCATATCTGCTGCATTATCATTCTATGCTTTATTTACACTGGAGACGAAAATCGATAGGTCAACACTACGTCAACCATGGAATATCATGGCGCAAGCACAGCTAAGTAACAATACTAAGTTGCTTTCGCCCGACGGTAATCGAATGCCTACAGCCGAAAGGAAATATTGTAATAACACTAATTTTACACAACCAGAGAAGACATCAAAAGGTCATGATGACATTATTCAAGCAAAAGTTGATTATCGCGTGGAAGCTTTTACCTCCGAGGGGCACTGGACAAACCAACTACAACTACCAAAGTTGATCTCTTGCGGAGGTGGACAAACCAGATCAGTCTTAATTGAGCAAGCAAGTTACTGGACAAATAACACTCAGAAAGCAGACATACTTATATTTTCTGGGGCTATCAATTGCGAGGACATCTGGTTGGAACTGGAAAGTAAACGACAACCTAATCAGATCTGGGTGTTCACAACAGAAGAGAGTCCTTTCACTTCCAAGGATTCAGTACCTCCTCCAAAAGTCAGCCATATTCATTTTAACATCACCTCAACATATCATGCAAAAGCAGATATTATTTTACCATATGGGAGATTTTTCCCCTTCAGCAAAAGGGGAAAACGAAAAGTTGCGTTTACATCAAATTTTGATCAGAAGAAAGGCTTAATGGCCTGGATTTCTAGTCACTGTTCAACTGAAATGTGGAGAAGGTACGACGCTGTGCACGATCTTTCTGGTTACATTCCAATTGATATGTTTGGAGAGTGTGGTGAACTTTCTTGTCCAAAACGTACAGGACATCATTGCCCGAAGGTTTTTTCTCGTTACAAATTTATTGTAGCATTCGAAAATAGTTGTTGTGGAGGTTACATAACTGAAAAATTTTGGTATACGGTAACCCGTTACAATGCTATTCCTGTTGTGATAGGTCCTCCAAAGATGGACTACGATCAGCTTGTTCCACCTAATTCATTTATTCATGCCGACGATTTCAGCTCTATGAAAGATTTAGCGGAACATATTCTCCGGGTATCACAAGATCAGGCCCTTTATGACTCATACTTCAAATGGAAGACAATTGGTAAAGCTGTTAATACTTTGATTGGAGATATTCTCGCATTTTCAAATGTGGGAATGTGTAGAATAATACACTTCATACAAGAAAAGCATAATGAACCGCAGAAGCAGCCTTTCGATCCATACGGACCGAATTGGATGGGAGGATGTAATGAATGTGGAGAGCGGAACTGGGTTAAAGAGTATTCAACTTTCAGGTACTACAATGAAGAAATGAGTGACAGATACAATTTTACATACTTCAACTGAAACATCTTTTGCAACAAATCGAGGGGTATCAAACTTATTGCATAACGTTAATTAAGGATAAATTTTCGTTGAACTTGGATGTAATTACTCACTACCCATTACTTTACCTTAGCGTGAATGCATAGTTTGATTTAATACCGTTTTGTATCAATTAACATACAAGGGGACACTGCTCAATTTTACATATTCATAATGAAGGTTTTTCTCTAATTGTTATGGGTTGGATTCCCGTCATGTGATTTCTGTCCAATTTCGGAAATTTGAACATAATGTGTTTTATGTATCATGAAGGCTGTTAGAAATAATGCATTCGATATGAAAAATGTATTTAACCTGAAGTGACAGTGTTCACTGTTATCTTGAATGCACAAAATGGGCAAGCATGTATGTTGTAGCTGTAGCTGTAGCTGACTTGGCTCTGAATAATCTGTCACTTATAAAACTGCACTTTGGCTACTAAATAGGTGTTCTAACTTCTAGGTACTGGATTAGTTAAGATTTAATCGATAACAGCAAGATATGTTTACAGAAGAGGAGTTGTTCTATTCTCAAATCTAACGGCGTGCACTTCGAATGCACTTCGAATGTACACGTTTAAAATTGTCGCACGGTTTAAACAAAATGAAAAGAACTGCTGTTAAATTACATCTTAAAATTACATCTTACGAAGGCATCATTCCTGCCGGTATATTACCGTTAAATGACAATATTGTTTTGAGATGTATATTATGGATAAATACTGCCAATAAATAGGTAGACATATAGATAGATAGATAGATAGATAGAAAGATAGACATTGTGAAAGGGGGGTGGGGAAGAATATACCCATATATATATATACTAATCTGTA
>JAIPMN010008785.1:6388-28263 GCA_020650975.1 Apostichopus californicus | reverse complement strand
TATGTGATCTTCCCGCAAGCAGGAACTCGCGAAAGAAGCCATGGAGGCTTTTAGACTCGCAAGCTGACCGAAGCCAATATTCAAATTTGATCCAATTGTATGTGATACTGTAGAATGTGTTTTTATTGGATATCGAATGTCCCATTCATGTTACTTGTATGATCCTTAGTACGATTATTGTCCAACAAACCTCTCACTTTTTCCTTCAAATAGCATTTAACTACATACTGGGGTCCGCTGTTACCAGCGATTTTGGGTCTACCCAAGGAGAACTCATATATGATGGAAGAGATATGAGATTCTTGCAAGTACCAATTGTGCAAGACGATGAGGTCGAAGGCGATGAAACGTTCTTCATTTCTATGAGTATCTCACCTTCTCCCATCATCGAGATAGCAGTCCCAAGAATTGTAGTAAATATAATAGATGACGATGGTGTCGGAGGTTAGCAATGGAACCGAAATTCGTTTCAAATCACATCCACTTGTTGGTTGCTCAAATATCCCGTCTTTTTCTGCATACGAAATTTATAAGAATCATTTTGTATTTGACCGGAACAGTGTCCCCTGTAGCGGTCCATCTGTATCAGATCCAGGGCAATCAACATATATCAATTGAAATACCATAATAAAATAGTCTTATTCCAGAATAAATCGATATATGCCAGTTTTATTCGACATATACTTATTTAAATCGGTTTTTGTCAATATGAATCGCAATGGTGCAATAAATGATCAAATTAACGTATTCAAATTTATTCATAATACATTTTGACCGATGTAACTGTCCAGGAACAAAAAACTTCCAAAATAACGATAGCAAAAGTGTTTGAACTAGCTCTTCATTTAGGAAACTCTTAGAGTATAATGGGTACATGCAATATGATTATGCAATGAGAGGTTCTGTTTGAAAATGAAGTTACACCTGTAGCAAAACATACGTAATATTAAGTTAACTAAAATCTATTTGAACCAACATTTCTAAACATGTTCTTCCTAGAGAAGTTTGCACATGTTCAAATGGATAATGCACTTTAACAGAAAGGAAGACTTTCTCCAAAATTAAGATGTATCATTGGTTCTCCTTCTTTTGATTGTGTCTTTCTTTCTTGCCTTCCAGTTTTTCTTTCAGCGCTTCTTAGCGATGTCTCCGTGGGAGAGGACGAAGAGACAGTTACAATCACCTTTGTTTTATCCGAAGCACTTGCAACTGACGTCATCTTTAGTAATATAAACATTAATACAAATTGTCAATACATTTTTACCGTAATCCGTCTGGGCATCTGTGTGCGTGGGGAATTTCGTTTAATCATATTTGTCGTAGCTCGGTAACCAATCAGTAATGCTACTTCATTTAGTTATCCTTTAAAGTCGTTATCTTCTGACACTTATCTTACATTAGTAGTAACTGTCCTAGACAAATATGATTTCAACTTACTATGGTGGAATAACACTGGTGATACAGCCAAGCAGAATAAAGGATTATACCGTATGTTTCACATATAAAAGTTAGAGCGCGTGACGTTTTAATCCCGGTACTGTGGCCGAGTGGATAAAGTGGTGGTATTTGAAGCAATGAGTCTTTAGCATTCGGGAGGTTCCGGGCTCGATACCCGGTCGGGTCAAAGTAAGCTGGGTTTTTTTTAATCCAAGAGCAATCTACGGTTTTACCATCTGATATGTCTTACTAAAATTGAAAATATTCCAAATTTGAGTTAAAATGTTGAATTGGAAGCCATCCGACGGGTAAGTTGCGGCTTTCTCCCACATTTGGGATTATTATTATGATTTATCATCTGTGTCTCTTAATGTGTTCGTAGTTTTGTGTTTGTCTAATTTAGCCTCTGAAGAAGACATTGCTAAGACAGAAACGTCTGGGCCTCTAACTTTTAACTATTCACCTACACAGGCATTTTGATGTAAATATGGAATTTGCTAAAAGTTGTATATCTCACCTCGTCTTTTGTTTGTTTTAGAGAATTACATTTCCTTTGAAAGTTAAATTATATTGAACTCCTTCCGACGGGATCTACTTTCTGTAAAGCTTAACCATTTATGTGGTAGAATTGTTCCATTGCTCGGTGAAAATGTTGCATGCGTTGTTCTCTTCACATTAGAGTGGATACATGATACATAATTTGATAGAAGATTTATTCACAATCATTTTTTTGCAGCTGTAAGAATTATAGAAGGAACCGCGAGCATCGACAGAGACTTCGAAACCGATATTATCTCATATACGATACCAGCTGGTCAGCTTTCCTCTGCTGTGGACATCGCGATTAAAAACGATTTGGCAGTAGAATCTAATGAATACTTTACCTTATTCCTTAACTCTACATCAGAAAATGTAAATATAGATCGTTCGTCCAGTACCGTGACCATTTCCGTAGAAGACGACGATTCGATTAACGGTATGAATACACAATATGTTTTGGAAGATATTGAATACTTTACCATATTCCTTGACTCTACATCGGAAGTTATCAGTTCGGTAATCGACTCTAGCTTTAGTACCGCTATAGTTTCCTTCAAACCAACATCCACGATAAGTGTAACTGGTGAACAAACTTTCATGATCTGTGGACTACAATTTTAATTTCAAATTTTTCGTATGCCAGAGAATAGTTTGACTATAAGTTTGAATAGTTTGACTATGAGGTCATAAGGTCCCCGGTTCGAGTCACTCCAAGATTAATGACAATTGACAATTCATAATCATGGACGTTAAATATGAATCTAAGAGACTGAGTTCGGTCAGCTTGCGGCTTTGATAAGCCAATGATGGTTTCTTCGCGAGTTCCTGCTTGCAGGATGATCTATACTATAGTAAAATGTTTGAAAGAAGTGTATATCGATGTAACCAATATTCTTAACTAAGTAAATGGTTAGATAAGATAATGCTCCTTCTACACACCGGAACCATCAGACACCTCTTCGAATGAACGAAATTGGTGGTTATAATTGCACACATTTAAGCTGATAAAAGGTCCGCACTAACTGTACAAATTTTACAAATGTTATTCTAATATATTTACATAACACTGTATACGCCATAGTTTATTTTTGAAACAAATGCTCTACTGACACATTTAAAAACAATATGATTCGCCACACAACAAGGTAAATATATAAATAACAATATATTTCAATATGTTCGTTTTTACAGACATAGAACTTTTTGCGCTCAGCTCCACTGTTACAGTTAACGAGAATGCCAACGACATCGATGCCATGTTTTTGCTAAATAATGCCGTTGAAGAAGGCGAAATTTTTATAGGTAAGTGTTAGTCCATTCATTAGTAGTTCATCTTTGGAAGCAGAGTCTAATATGATAGCCAACAGCGGATGAATATAGACATTTTATAGTCTATTGCGTAAGGACTGGTCATTGTTTTCTCTACTTACGGCATATCTGAATGTTCTTATTAGTTTATGTGTACGAAACATTTCCATTCACTGAAGCAACGCATTATGAATGCCTTTATTTTTTAGGCAAAGAAAAGAAGATGTTTTTTTTAAAGGGTGAACAAGGGCATACATTGAAAAATTGACAAGCAGGCGGTACATTCGTCGTCACAATAAGCACCTTTCGTGACATTCAGGAAGGTCAGTGTTTTCGGCTCCTCTGTTCCAGCGGCGCTGTGGTTCCAAGCCGATAGACCGATACGTTTAATCCACCATTTGTGGTTTGGGAGTAAACGTACATTCAAATGAGGTACTTTTCTAAGTCATTTATCAGTGTTATATCATATGTCGATCAACCACACTTTGTTAGCCTAATCGCAGCTTCACCCCATGATGTACACAATGTTTCTTTTTGTTTTCATTATAGAAATTTCCACGGAAGACATCACCGCAACCAGGGGCAGAGATTACAGCCCACGCGTGCAAGACACAATCATCCTACCACCTGGTATGCAAACTGCAGTAGTCCCGATACGAATTCTTGCCGATCCCACTCCGGAAGAGTCCGAATCCTTCCGAATATCAATCGTATCGACTGAACCAGCCCTCGACATAACATCGGCCACCATGACTGTATTCATCAATGATGACGACGAAAGTACGTCTACTATGAAATATGAAATATACATGTACAAAACTAGGATTACATATTAGCACACCGTTTTGCTTTGAGTCCTAAGTAAAGGAGATTCGTGGTCGATTCCTACGGCGTACTAACCATAAATGCGTCTCTCGCCTTTCTTAATAGCGGCTCAGCTACTTACGTTTTTTAACTATGGAAAATGAAATGTGATGCATATATTATATACTGACATTATACTGACATTGTCATTGCTTCTTGGCAGGTTGTGCACAGGTAAACAGTGTTACTGTCAAAGAAGATGTAGGCAATGTCGATATTATTGTGGCCGTTCCCAGACGCCTTGAGACAGATGTCACTATAGGTAAGCGAATGATCATTCCATAAACCATGGCGTAATATGTCGGGCAAAGTTAGCAATGGGTATCTCATGAACCATCGAAAAATACATTACGGTCAGTATAAAAGAGGTACTTCCATGCATTGCTAACATGTGAACCAATACATATATACATATATACATACATATATATATTTATATATTTACATATTTACATATCTACATATCTACATATCTACATATCCACATATCCACATATCCACATATATCTTCATATCCACATTTCCATATATATTTATATATTTATATATTTATACATTTATACATTTATGCATTTATGCATTTATGCATTTATGCATTTATGCATTTATGCATTTATGCATTTATGCATTTATGCATTTATGCATTTTTGCATTTTTGCATTTATGCATTTATGCATTTAAGCATTTATGCATTTATGCATTTATGCATTTATGCATTTATGCATTTATGCATTTATGCATTTATGCATTTATACATTTATACATTTATACATTTATTCATTTATGCATTTATGCATTTATGCATTTATGCATTTATGCATTTATGCATTTATACATTTATACATTTATACATTTATACATTTATACATTTATATATTAATATATTTATATATTTATATATTCGTTGTAATAGTTTTGTAGTAAGTCCCAGAGATAATCACACATATTACCATGACATAGAATATTCTACTGCCCTATATAGTAGTAGCAGTAATGATACCAATAGCCATTTCTGAAGTATGCATGGACAGGATATCATGGAATACACATCACTCAAAAAGAAATCACTTTAGAGAAGCCAAATGTAAATGAAATTAGTTGAGAAATGCCATGACCATGGAGCGTATTATTTATGATTAATGATTCTCCATCAGACATAACACTTATCCCATCGCTTGAAAATCACTATTGGCTGTTAATTTTCAAATACTGACAAGTTATGTGAGTTAATCAAAGGGGATTTAACGTCCTTGGAGAATGTCGCTATCGGCCATACTTATTACTGTTCCTCTCACTTAACATTAAAATGTCGAGCAACGTTTCAATAATGTTTTTCGCTTCGAGAGAACATTCTTTTTATAAACTGTCTTGTGAGAAAATTACTACGACATGTTCATGAAATATTATTCTGTTTGGTAATAACAGGATTGAGACCAATCAGCCAATCGGCCATATCTGAAGAAGATTTTGGAGCAGTTCTTCGCTCTGTGACTATTCCAGCCGGAGAGGGTTTCACCAGGTTTACAATATCAATTATAAATGATAATATCAGAGAACAAAATGAAACATTCTTGATTGAAATTACTGAGGTTACATTTCCAGCAAGTTTGTGTGACCATACATCGACAGGAACAATTACCATATTGGCAAATGATCAAGGTATATGTCATAAATTCATGTAGATTCAATTCAGATTTCAGAGTTAAAAGATATACATTATGTCGCCCAAAACAATCTCTGTTAGATTCCTTCATTCCTTTGAACGCTTCCATCGGTCCCTTTCGGCTAAAATAGGTATATGATCTATTCTCTTCAATAATTGTTTAATCTGCACTACACAAAATGTTACATTATTTCGTAAGATCCACAATGAGAGACACAAGAATTTCTTGTTATACAATACGGGTAGGATGGCTGTAGTGGTGAAGCCATGATAGTTTAAGAGACTTTTGACCACATAGATTATCATCGGTGTGAAAAGTAACAACTTCCATTTTCCTGACATGTTGTAATGATAGCAGGCCTGTCCGTAAACGCATGATCACACGTGTAGTAATATACTATGTGTGGTATCCCATGAGAAAGTAACAGTTCAGCATTAAACGTGTACGACACGATACATAATGCCCTTGGCATGTTGACGTTATGATATTTGATGCCACAAAGGTACTGCATTGTAATGGTTTGGTTTGAAGCAGCTCATAACCTTTGACTGGTAAGTTTAGAAATTTTTGCTTAAAACACAAATGCATAGAGCGAAAGTCCAACAGAAAAAAAGTGACAATGTAGGAATCATAACCAACCAAGGACTAGATAGCTCAGTTGGCAGCGTTGTGCTTGTAACCCAGAGTTCACTGCAGGTTTGAATCCCTTTCTAGCCATAAATGTCTTCACTCCTATCCATAATATATATCAGTCAGTTTCCCATTATTCATTTACTGTAAATAATAAACGAAAGTGGTATTGAACTACAAATTAAATAGTGGTAATTGTTCATGTTTCATACTGAGCAACAAATTTTACTTGATAACTCGATAAAATCATCAGTCAAAAGATCCACAATTCTCATGTTATTACATTCAGTATTGTTTTAACTGTTTTATCCGTTGCTTATTAAGTATACGGTTTAATTTTATTGCTGATATGGGATAAACTACATTTCTGATTTACTAAATATACGGGTTAGAAGTAAGCTGTATTTAAGAGAACACCACTGATTTGACTATGGATGAATTTAACATTACGCATGCTGTTCCTTGCTGTGTATGATGACAATACCACGACCTGGTGTGATATGTGTTGAATAATTGAATCTATCTTGCAACTAACAGGACCACAGGTGGATTTGTGTTCGGATGATATTGAAGTCCAAGTGGCCCCTTCAATAACCACTGCCTTCGTGAGATGGTCTCCAGCAAGGTTTTCCGTTAACGGAATCGATGTTGAATCTCGTGGACCAAGTGATCCTGAAGATATAATTCCAGTAGGTGCTTCTCCCAAGCTGATAAGATACACAGCTTTTGATGAAGAGCAAGCAATATCCATCTGTGAATTCACAATCTCTGCCGTTGTTATTAATGGTTAGCTTTATTCATATTTGTTTTATTTTTGTATAAATGTATCTGCACACTTCCGAAAATTTCGTAACATGGTGTATACGGACATGGCAATGTTTTATAATTTCTTGAGGGGGAAATTTAAGAAATATCTGCAGTAGAGAGGTAAAACCTAGTAATTTAAATCAGCGAAAGAACAACCTCCTGCTTCACAAGTGTATTATGTTGTTATTGTACAGAATAAAGAACTATCTAAGGTTTTAACGACGTATGTCTACGTTCTGACGTATTGTTCATATAATGCTCAATTCAACACTATTCTGAATGGATCTTCGGTCTATAATTGCATGTGGCTAATGCATGATACAAAATTGTTTGCTTTATACATTTAAAAGATTCATACACCCATATTGACCAGCTAAACCTGACTATAATCTTAGAGTCTTGTATTCTTTTTTATGTTAAAGATTTCCGAACTTACTCGGTTTCAATGGAAGTTGACTCTAATCAAGGTTCTCCTGATGAGGATATAATCTTTATGGAGGTAAGAGAAGGTCCAGGAAAAATTCTGTCAAAGTTTTCTACGTGATGAGCTTTTATTCAAATTGATGAAAGATGTGTCTTACTTCGGTGTATAATTTTGCATCATTACAACCAAGCCATATATGATATTCGCAGATAGTTAAATATCCTAAAAATTGACTGAAATAGCATATTTCTTTGTTTCTAAATGTTTCAAAAGTTACTCCTTATTTTAGCGGTTCGGGTCTGCTCCTAATGGTAAACAGTATGATATGCTTCACGGGCCGTTGTTACGCGTTAATGAATATGAACCAATGCAAACACATGGAACTGTTACTTGTGAATGGACCATCAGATGCTGTTAAACGTCCAGATGATGATTTTATCCACTGAGAGCATGAAACAAATGCTTATCGCACTTTCCTTCAACGTGTGTCGATTTCTTTCAGGACTCATGACACGAACGATATGCTCACCATAGTCGTGGGCGTATAGTATCCGTGGCGTCTTTGTCGTTGTAGTTTGGTCAAGATCTTGTAGTCGCATAGACGTAGTAAATTCGTGATCGTATGCTGATGTAGGCGTGTAGACATTATAGTCGTATGATAGTATCATTATAATCTTATTGGAATTAGTCGTAAACTCTTGGGTATATAGTCGTAGTCATACATGTATTAGAAAATCTGATAAGTCGTAATCATCAAACTGGTCTTCGATCCGTTGGTAATTAACATTATCACCTCCTTACAAATACAAATGCAGTTAAATTATTAGGTTAAGAAGAAATCGCAAACCAGCTGATGTAAAGGTTTATGAAAATCTCTCACAGTTCCATTTAATATTACAAACACAATAGTTAAATACCATAACATTGCTTACAGAGTTCCTTCCTTATTTTTTTCTTCTGTTACTGTGTCAGCTAAACGACATCTTACGAAGGGGAAGTTGTTGGAGAGATTATGCAGGTATAGAAGTCCCTAAAATCGAAAAATCTGAGAAGAGCAAGTCGAGATATACAGTTTCTTACCGTTTGTTCCTCTTACCAATTAGTCGATGCTGTATAAGAGATATTATCAATGAAGCTAATGAAGACCTTCGTCGGGTCGGAAACAGCTTAGGACCAGCCATCTCTGCCCGTTCGTCCACACATTTACCAGGTGAGTAGCAATCGTTCCTTGCAAGCACTTACTTGATCATCGTCTCATCCACCAACCGCTGCATTGGCGTACTATTTGGGAGAGCACTGACTGTTGGAAAGTTTAATTGAAAGACAACATTGAATACGTTAAAGCATACAGCAATTTGTTTCATAAATTTCGATAACAATGCTAATGTAGCATGATTCACTTCTAAAGAGCTGTTAAAGAGATTATTAGTAAATATTGTTATTATTTATTTCAATATATGAAAATAGCAAATCAACCTCTTTAAGGTTTTAACCCCACTCACTCAATCGTTTATATGAAAGAGTTTAACGCATTTTCTCGAAAATTTGTGCTCTTAACAGCAGCACTTAACTTAGTGTTATTTAATATACTGTTTCAGATTTTACGGAGATATTCTTTACTACGTTAAGACTGACATCCGACATGGATACGAATATATATGGTGTTGCAACAAATGAAGAAGCACAAGACTTACACTTATCCCTCATTACACAGGTAACGTATCCCGAACCCCCCCCCCACCCCCTCCTCGTCTATGGAGTGTCTTAAAAATAATGGTCAACTCGTCACCAGGTAAAACAGTGGTAAATTTTGCACGAAATCGGCCTCTTAAACTTAACATTAACAGACACGTGAAGCAACTGCGTAGGGAGGAACCATGATCAAGCACGCCCCTTCCGTTACCACCAATGGACCTCAGTGGACCATTGTATGGCAGACATACCAACTTTACTATTAAAGTTGACCTAAACAGAGCTTAATATGAGATAGGGCAAGTATACGGTACGTTATAGCCTCAGGGGATGTGGATGCGGTACTGCTCAGCTGTGACTTGATTTTATTAAGAAATTCTTCAGTAAGGGGAGTAACATAATTGATAAAACTCGAGAGGTTGTCAGAATATTTACTTTCAATCTTAGAGCATGCCATACATTGCTCAGTCTTGGTTATTTAAGGGTTGAGAAACTTCTTTCTTTCATTCCTCTTTTTTGTAGATTACAGACGGATTATCAAGTGAAATGGGTTTCATTGGCGTATGTATTCCTCAGCCGTTTGCAATTTCATCTGTTTTAGTAGACGTCATCTTGGAAAGCCGTGAACAAGATTCATCGGTTACCTCTTTTCAGCAAAGACTTCGAGATGTATTTCGAAACGGCCTGTCATTACCAACTGGGCTAAGTGCACCACCTCCGGCCAGCATCATCTTAGAAGGTAAGGACAAACCTCTACAGTAAGGATTCTCCATGAAACTTGTAAGAACCAGTATGGCGAAACATTTGTTAGAACATGGGCCAGAATTCACTTAAATTCTGACTTTATTCCTATTCAGCAACGAGAAGGGTAAGATTGTGAGCCAGCTCTTTTATTTTCGTGTCGGATTGAAATTCTTAAGGCATGCAAGCTTGTGATTAACTTGCAAACTGAAATGGATCTAACAGCATAATAGCAAAATAGCAGGGAAAAAAAACATCTCCAAGTTTCACTAATTTGCATTCTTCAATATCGCGATTGTCGAAATTCCTTCAAGGGACACCGCTTCCCATCTAATACTTATCGCTAGGCGATAGCGCAAGCAATTTGCGCGTGGTCCGCCATCCCTCATCCCAAAACTGCGGATAACCTCATCCCCTCAATGTTAAATAAAAATCTACGCCACTCCTTAAATGGATATATTTGGAATACCAACCTACATGTAAACCAGTGTCGCACAAACGTAATCCCCTCTAAGTTTTCATTCGACAAAGCAAACAAATAAATAATATAAAGTTGTTTAGTCAAGGTAGTGAGAATAATTGTTGCTAAAATGTTCATTTGATCTCTTGTATTTCCTTTTAGACTTGTGTCAACCCGCTACTTGCTCTGGTAGAGGATCATGTGTGGTAAATTCAGATCTCCGAAAATTTCGGCCAGATTGCATGTGAGTTTATTTCATAATTTTTGATAACAATAACAGCAACTAATATAAACAACAATAAGACCGTGACTCAATTTCTCATTCTCGAAATCATCCAAGGTTATTCTGTGCTCTTACACTTTCTCTTCTTTCCTATTCCCCTTAATCCATCCTTTCCTGCTCATTGAGACTCGAGCTCCACATTTTGTTGAAAATGTGCCTTTATCGTTGATAAATTGAAAACCATCGTAGTCATGAAAATGTGCTGTTTTTAACATAGAAACATTGAAATGCTGGAAATTGTGATGCAGAATACACAGAAGGTTCAATTTGTCAGGAGGTTAGGAAGTGATTTATGGGCTATCTACCCTAAGTGAAATTCACATCTATCCCATCTCCTTTGAAGGCGGCTTTGTATACATAATATGCGTTCTCTCTTTGCTTTAAATGTTACAGATGTGACCGCGGATTTATTGGAAGTAACTGTTCTGTAGAAGGTGTGGACATAAGTGATAACATACATGGAACGAAATAAGTAGAGAACGTTCTCCTTTCTCTCAATATTATCTAAAAGTGTTAACATTAACATGTTCGACACCTTTTTTACCGCTTCAATGTGATTGATTTTACTTGGTGACAAAGGTATTATTACTTTACTGACTTTTAATAACAGGTCACATATAACGATGAAAAAGCAGCATCCCGTTACGTCAGTTGAGTTCAGTGAGAGCAAAGCTTTGCTCAGTGTAGGGTTGTCAGACTTTTTGAACGAAAATTTCTGGGCCTAGATGATGGGGTGGCTAGCTACCAATCACACCACGTTGTCGAAATGACAATAAATACGACTATAACACGTGGAACTAGCATGTATTTCACTACAGATACGGTTTAATAAATTTGATATAATTTAATACATTTACAATACATTTTTATATGTGTCGGGACAAACTGAAGATGACAATCCAAATTGCCACAGGCGTCGGCCTGCGTTAGTACTAGGGGGATCACGATGGGTACATAGTAGCTCATACACAATGTATGCCTAGCTTGACGCAAACAAACGCTGAGTAAATTCCATAGCCTTTGTCATTAAAACTACTTATGTGGCAGGCAAGTTTCAAATTCAAACGTACCATCCGGCCATATTCCAGAAATGGTTACATGTACAAATCGTCATTAGTGCAGTTTTAAGAGGTGATTTAAACTAGATTGAAAAAGTCGGAAATATGTTTGACGAATCCCAGATCCAAAACCTTGTATTTGATTATTTTCCTATTAATTCAATGAATAAATGTCAAAGCTCTAAATTTAAAGAGAACAATTAGCAATATGTATTCCACATGGTAAATCTTCCCCTTAAAGGATCTGATGAAAGTACTTAATCACAAATTATACTTTTCCTACGTTTACTCAAGATCCTGCGTTTTGTCACGTTGTTGTATATGAGTTAGACGAGCAGACCCGCGCATCCGATGATCTCCTCGAAATCAATGCAGTTGGCGCTGTCGGAGAAAGTCTTACGCCCATAGATCTGGACAATTTAAATATAAATCCTTGCAGGGATTTTAGAGGTAAGTGTTGAACAAAATAGCTTGATGGCTGAAAAATTGATGGGATGCGAACAATTGGCTATAGGCTGGAGTTTAAGCACAATATTTTGCTTTATTTGTTATAGATCGTGAATACACATTGCTACGAGTCTAGGGTAAACAAAGTTGAATTTATTTGGGAAACGATCCTTTCAGCATCTGAAGTGCATTGTTTAATGTGGCTGGACTATATAGCTCAATATTCAGACCCTTAGGTCAGTCCCAGTTCCTCAGATGCAACACAGCACTCAATCGGAAAACAATACGAGCATGTCGTAAATGCATTACAAATCATGTGTCAAGGATAAGCGGTATTGAATGTCACCTATTGGGGTGCTCTGTTGTACATATGAAGTTAAACGTACATGTTTTGGTTCAGTAACTAGAATTGACAAGCAATGGATTAACATTAACTTAGAACTACACGGAGGAGCGGACTCGTCAAATTAGCTTTAAACGAGCATTCCAGATATAAGCATATTTACAAGCAAATATATCTTCAAATCAATAAAAGTTATAGATACAAAACCAGCACTCAAATTATTCTTGTTTCGTGGACTATGATATATCAAGACTGAAATTCTTCTTACAGTTATCTTATCAGCTAGAGGAAGAGAAAATGTATCATTAGCCCATGTACTGTATGTTGATATCATCATTTTGTATACGATACACATCCTATTTCGCAATGAATTTCTTATGTGATGGTTTAATATCTATATATATTGATCAATGTTTGTAATTATTCTTGCGACTCGTAGAACCTTATGGCAAGGACAACATAACAAGTATATACATTGGTAAATTGTAGAGAGACCTATTGGGCCTACTTATGATTGGATTATCAACAAATAGGCAATACGGATATCATACCTCAATATTTTACTATATATACTATATATAGAGACGTATACATCTCCTTGTAATGACCAAGACATGCGTATGGTATCGCAATAATCGGACTTGGTTAAACACTAGAATATGAAAGAATGTTACCTTATCTGGGAGACTCATAGGGAAAGTTATACGGCGAAAAAAGAACACGTTTTGGGTTGTTTCGTATTGTATGTAAAGCGATCCATGTAAATTAATACTTTTGGTGTCGGAGTCATAATTTATTACGCCATAAATTAGCAACTCGGGAATTAGCATAATATTAAAGATGAATATCTTGCAAGAGGGAATAACTGTAGAAATATTATTAGCCCCCTCATTTCTTCCTTTTTGTCGTGAACATTTACATACCAAAACTGCCTAAAGTATTCCTTTAAACACTCACTCATTGCACGTGATCATGGAAATACATATCGATTCTACAGAAACGTTGGCTGTTTTCTCCACGTGTTTCCATATTCTAGTTGAAAATCAAATATCAATATCATGACCCGAACTCGAGATATGGTCGATTGAATGTAACATATTTTTGACTAGCTAAACCTGCAACTGCTCCAGGAATTTTGATCACAGCAGGAGATCTGTGATATGATATGGAAAAAATCTTCAAAAGCGTTACTTAGGCTATTATATCTTGTTCTTGTTTACAAAGCTGCATGCCAAAGTTCTCTGCAACTCGAATTTCATCAAAGTGTAATCATGTTTGTAAAAACATTCTTCAATTATATTCTAAATGAATGGCAATTAAAAAAAAAACGACGTATCGGTTTTCGTAGAAAGACAATCAACGTCAAATAAGAAAAGGAAGGGAAAAATCGTTCTACCATACAAGAGTGGGGAATGAGCATATTGTATTTAACTGACTTTTTTTAGCCCTGCTTGGTGGTGTAGGAAATGTATTGATTATAAACTTTATACACATACTAATTTCAGAAATGAATTAGTATGCTTACATAATTTTATTGTTCTCCCATCTCTTATATCCTGCCACTACAGATGAAGAATTCCTGAATTTTATTAATATTACTTGTTTACGTAAGATGAACATGGCCGCAGCCTGGATATATGCCCTACAATGTGATGCAACACTTGATGAGTTCCTCAGTTACCTACAGCAGGTAGTGTATCTCAGTTTTGAAGAATGACTTTATTGAAAGAATAGTTATGACGAAATTTCGAAGAAGATAAAAAAGTCACATGGATTAGCAGATACGATCACACTGGACAGCGTAAATCATTTTATCAAACACAATGATACATGAGAGAATGAATGTACTAAAATGATGCAATCAAATCACAAATCTGCAAGAAACACAGCAAACTGCAATTCACCTCGAGTACGATAAAATATAGTAAAATTAATACAACGGTCGCGGCCTCTTTGCTAATCATATCGTACAGTACCAGGTACCATTTGCCCTGTAAATTGAATTTCATTGCGTTTCATATCTTACATCGGATTACGTTACCTATAATGCATCCTAACTCGTTATATAGCCTAAGAGTTTTTGAGTTGTGTTACCTAGCAATCATCGGATGGAGTTACCTAGCATTCACCGAACTCTGGACTCTGTTATTCATAGCATCATGTAGTATTTTGCTTTATTCACAGACAATCAGTCTTTAAGTGAATCGTTTAAGTTACCCTCTATGCAAGTTTTTCGTCAACCGCCAGAGTAGAAACTCATTTCCTCCACATTTCCCATCCCAGTTGCAACCACCGCTGGCAATTTCCGCTGCTGAAAACCTAGTTGTCAAATATGTCCCCATATAGCCCCAAGATATGGTTAAAAATCCCAATGTCGATTATGGTCTAATAACCACTACCCTCTCTTGCGAACTTATAGCCATAACCATATATCATTTCGTGATAATTTTATTGAGAATTTGTTGTGGGTGGATAACTCCTGTGGCTTTTGTATTTGCTTCTCAGAATATAACCATCGTTCCTGATAACGTTGAAGACATCAGCATGCAGCTCGCGAATGCGTCAAATTTATTCGACAATTCTGGCACCGACACGAGCCTCGTGCTGACCGCTGAACTCATCAACAACATCGCAAACATTAACTCATCAAGTCCAAGGGTAACTACCACTTTTCTTGATATTCTTTTCCGTGGGAGGGTGCGAGGGGAAGTGACTTGTGGTCTCGAATTAAGGCGGATATTCACCGTTTGTCGAGACCTGCTTTCTCGGGCAGTTGGTGTTTAGGTGGAGGGGGACTGGTGAGCAGACCGCCCATGTTTACTTTCGTAGAACTGAACATTTGATAGGCACGAGGCTGGGGAGACGTTTGTTGTTGCGGTTTAGTTTCGTGAAGTGTTTGGGTTCCGCTGACCGGATCACGTTAAAAACGTATACCTTACTAGGGAGTTTTAACTTATCGACCTTTGTTTGGGTGAGTTTCATAATTAAAGTTATTAAAGAGATGTTTCGTTTTTTTCCAGGACTTATCTATAACTTCTTTGTTGTTGGCTTAGACGTTAGGGGTCAAATTGTATCAACTCAACCCAGTAAATGCAAATCTAATATAACCCTACACTTGCTGCATAGAAACCGATGGAGACAGTCTACCCATGAAAACATCAGAACTGAACACTAGTAAATGACAAGTACTATAGCTACACCTTCCTTCTGGCAACGAGCCCTTCTAACCGCACTCTCTCACCATAGGACCTAAACGTATTCTCTTGGCTTGTTTACGTCATGTAAGGTAGCGGAGGGAACCTACGTAAGGCTTTTATGTTTTGTTTTAATTCCACTTATAAAGGGGAGCACGACAACGTTTCACATGTTTTCCTCATTAAACCGTATTTCTTTGTATCGTTTACAGGTGACAGGAAATGTTACAGTTACTGTTAGCAACGTTCTCAATGGGCAAGATATGGTATTAGCTGAATCATACGTAAATGGTACTACAACAATATTAATCGAGGCCTTTGAAAGACAGCTACAAATGGTCGAAACAGATTCAGATGGAATTTATAGCCAATCATCTGAAAACGTCATCGTAATGGTAACAACAAATTTGTTAGAGAATTAATAATTTGCATGTAATTTGAAGAAATATACTTTAATGTGTATCTTAAGACCTCTCCGTCCGTTTTATCAAATGTGACGCTTAAAACAACGTGCACGGTAGCTTCACGGCCAAAAGTGATTGAAGCTATTTAATCTAGCACGTTTTTCACCGCAAGTTAATACTAATAGATTGTAACCAAACACGACACGCATATTGACACATAAAGTACCTCACACAATTAACGTAAACGTAAAATGAATCATGCTATTTAACGAAGAAGCACACATGCAATGAAGTTCCACAGTATATTTATTACTTGAAAACTTTTGCCACTGTGACAACTGGCATTTTAATCCCAGCACCAGAAGTAAGAACAAACGCTTCGTGTGTTTATAAAAATGTGCTGATGCTGATCGTTTTCATAATTCATCTACGTTATAGAACCCATGACAATGCAATCCATTGTTTCGACGCTTAGGTGTTATTCAGTAACAAGCATGAAAAGCTTGTTACCTTTTGCAAGTGGTTAATATTACCTACGAAATGCTTAAACTAACTACAGTTGCCGACTGTTATTTGGGTAACCATTGTAATGGCTGTCGTAAATAATGGACCAAGTCTCAAAGCACTACCATGTCACTGACTCAGATATTAACACACATGATGTTATATTTAAAAGAACATACTGTGTCATAGTTGCCATAGTGTAGTAAAACTATTTAGGGGGGGGGGGCGGGGATAACAACGCCGTCAACGGAACACAATCTATTACAATATTATTTCCAATACCTACTTCCCCTACGCCATTAGTAATAACCTACACAAAACAAACAAAATCCCTGCCTTCGTTATTTTATTTAAGTTTGGTTGAGGAAGTTCCTGGAGATACTAACAAATAATTGTTAACACACTTTTTCTTCGCCCGTCAACATCACCTATCTTCCCCTCCCCTTCATCCCTATACTTTCCTTGCCCTGACCTCTCCGCTCTCATGGCTTCCTTACCATCAATTTTTCCCGGTCGTCCTCTGTAATCGTGTGTTTCTGTTTCAAGTATGTTTACTTGTTTGTTCTGTTTGTCTCTTTCTACCACTCAGATCAATGATGGGTCACCAACAATGCTTGATGGTTTTGGGATTGCAACCCTTGAAGTTGAGAATGACGATAACGAAGACGAAACTCAAACGTTTGAAGAATTTATGGTTTTTGACTCGAGTGTTCAAAATGTCCAGCAGATCGTCAACCAGTCATCAAGCCTTTTATTGTATCCATCCCAGATATCACAAAATTTTCTCTCAACTGATTCTATAAGAATTGCGAACACTGTATATCGTCGACCGAACCTATTTTCATCGCGATATTACGACAACATTAACAATGAAGTTAGTAAATATGAAAGAAGAATTAAAAGGAGACTTGTGCCAAACACGAGAGTAATTTCGAGCACCCTCTACAGAAATGGCAACGAATTTTTGACATGGGATAGATCAAGGGGTTCTGGAAATGAGAACTCTACGTTTCAACAATGGTACTTGCCATTACAGGTTAGTATATGATCCCCACATATCCAAAACCCTCAAATAATGTGTGATCGTTTTGACCAAATCCGATTGCTGAACAAATTCGCAGAAAATGTTCTTTATGTCCGTGGAGGCAACACCTTCATATCATTTTTATTGCAAATATATCATTTGTGTGTATGTCTTTGATTTTCGTCAGCAGCGGACATAAGTTAGTGATATGAAGGTGTCTTGTCTTTCTTATGCAATATTTCACAATCTCTTTACCGACAGAGGTAAATATTATTCCTATTGTTGTAACTAACACAATAGACTGACGCTAATCATACATTACAAATGTATCAGGTTTGAAGTGTTCAAATAAACAAGAAGCTTTGATTAGCCTAAGGAAGTGATTGAAGAACGTCTGTCCAGATGATATTACAGACCGGCTATTCCTGAAGTAAGGGATCGTTCTAGGAAGCATTTCTCGAGTTGTGGAAACTCTATGGGGGTTAGGTATTGAACAAACATTCTGGAATAGTACCTCTTAAATATAAGTGTGACTATGTCTGCCATCGGAATAACCATGTCATGCAGATGACGTCATTATGTCATGTTGTCGTATGACGAACACCTTCTGAGAAATTCAAATTCATGTTGGCTAGAGATGGTTTTGTCGGAAGCATCGGAAATATGTGTCAATCCGTTTATGATGGGGAAGAAAGATACATCGTTTGTCCAATCTTAGAAATAGTAACGTTCCATGATTTGCCAAAAGTGCAAACTATATCACAGAAAATATACACTGTGTTATAAATCTGACGCTACCTCGTACATTACATCAGTAAATAATGTATTAAGCTTACCATAAAGGAAGAAGAAGTCAGTGATGACCTCCAGGATCATTCCACAAGGTGACAGATTGGTTTCATTTCATTAACAAGTTAATTAAAACCATGCACAAAATTGTTATGTTTTCCAGTAACGCATCTACAAATTGATGAAATTAGTGCCACCGCTTAATTAAAGGAGTTTTGACATCCGAAAAGTATGTAAGATTTCAAAAGGTGGTTTATGGTTCGTCTTTGACTTACACACATACTCCCGAGGTTATTGACGTGATCTATTATTCTATAACATACTTCTTTAGAGGTCAAAAGAAGTATGCCCAGAATTTATGATCCTACTTTATTGCTAACGTTTTTTTCTTCCTCTTCAAAGACCTGTCCTGGTTGTGTTGCCTCTCCATATCACTTACAGAAAATGAGTAGTACTAACTTTCGAAATTAATCAAGTAGGATAATGTTTTAATTAGTTGAAAATATTGTCGTCCCACATCATTCTCTCAATAAGCTATTCTCTACCGCTGGACCACACGACCTAGGTTATATGATAAATGCCTTCATGAACGGTTCAAAACTATCCTTATTTTTAAAGGAGGGCGGAAGGAGGGCAATACTTGAGAGTTCATTGTGTTCCTTCTGGAACTTTCGAGCTGACGGAGGACGGGGTAACTGGTCGACTGATGGATGTAGATTGGTTTCAGCGGGATCAGATGGCATGGTTAACTGTGAATGTACCCATCTAACTAATTTTGCTGTTCTAATGGTAAGATACGTGGTATTGTACTAAGTCATATTAATAACATTAAGTACTAATTGACATTAACGAATGTTTCGGTTACGGGATTGATAGGCTTATATCGACACACTTGGACACACTAAAGCGTTTCCAAACGATATCGTGGACCTAGTTTTGAATTTGCGTGTAACTTGACATTTAGTACATCAATTCAGACGAGAGCGAGACGTATGATACATTGTCATTGTAAGCCTAACCACGAACAACAAGTTGAATTTGCCCAAATTTAGTGTGAATTCCTCCGAACATATTTATAACACAGGAATATCTTTCCGTATATAATATAACGTTTAATGACTCGCTCGTTTGTAGAAGCCAATGTATTTTGTATCTCTTAGATCTCTTAGACTGAGGGGTACATATATCAAATGTATGTTTGTGAATGCTTTCCTGGGTTAGTCAGAGTGACAGAAACAGCAATCTACAGCAATAAAATAGGTTTTCTGTTCGTTACATATCTAACAAACATGACCTATGGAAACGGCTACAAGAATTCTGAAGACGACAAATATCCATTAAATACAGTGGTGTCCTGGTGTGGAAAAAACTGGATTCAATACAACTGATCGAATGTCAGTGAAAATGTTGCTATAATGGGGAATTTCAAAGTGTTTTTTTCTTTTGTAGGATGTGTACGACGGCGATTCATTGACAGAAACCCAACTTCTAATACTCGATGCAATGACATTTTTCGGATGTGGTGCTTCCATTCTAGGTCTAGTGCTAACTATACTAGCGTTTTCAACTGACAGGTAAGTCATACTGAAATTTCGTTTAATTCAACTTGATTATTATGAATTATGATCATAATGTCATAGGGTATCTTAAGCGGAAGTTCATTGGTGCCAACACGTTCATGATACACATTTAATGTGTTGTCCTGCAGAAATTTCCGCCCCCATATATTACTGTCATCTGTAGTTACAAAGCTACAAAAGACAAAGTTTTCTTTTTACCAGACAATGAAAATAAGTTTATTACTAAAGACATTATTTTACACCAATCTGTTATCATTTTTTTTTTTAGAAAACTATACCTGAATCTAAAATGATATTAAAGTGAATTGCTATAATTCTGCCTTTAACAGCAAACTTCGTTCGAAACGACCCAACCATATCCTCCTTGGATTATCGACCTCTCTGACAATTCTCTACGTTACATTCCTGATCATGGCCTTGCTTGATTCGGAGAGAAAGAAGGTCTTCCTTAACGATGTAGCATGCACCCTGGTGGCTGCCTTTATGCAATTCTCACTTCTCTCAGCACTATCATGGATGACTGTGGAAAGTGTTTTGATGTTCTATCTCTTCGTTCGTGTCTTCAATACTGCTGCTGCTACACGGGGTTTTCTTTCAAAAGCAATCGCTTTTACTTTAGGTACGGAGGCCATCATTTGACTGTTGTAAAATATTTTGTAACTGATATGATTGACTTGAAAAAAAGCTGATATACCGATGGTACAGTATTTTAGAAATCGTTGAACAACAATAAAGCATTAGGAGAACATGTGGTGTTATTTATTTAGCAGAAAGTCAGTAAAAATCCAATCAACCACATCTAGATGAAGCTACGGGTATTGTGAGACTATGAAGGTATAAAGAGCATATGGTTTCTTAACATTTGAGGTATTCCAGGAGGGGGTGGGGGGGGGGTGGTGGGGTGGGGACCAAAGAAGGATAAAGGGGGCGTATCAAGTATAACCAATGTATAAGTGAGAGATGATACGATGTTTGTGATAGGACTGAGCTTTACTGTTCGAGTTCTAATATAATATGCAGAATAAAAATAATGCTTTACTTTAATTGAATAAGACACAGGGCAGTATGTAACTCTTTCGTTTTAATTGTTGATTCTGCTACAGGTGTACCTTTGTTGATTGTAGGGGCGACGTACGGTATTACAACATGGTCAGGTGGTCAATATATCCGCAAAGATGTGTGAGTTCCGTTTCATTATTATAACAGCCGCGGAGCTTGTTCAACTCCATTATTTAAATTAGCCCCGTTCTTGGAGGAGGTAGAGGAGATGGTTACAGATGTTGTATTTGCACTTGAAGTTGAAGTCAAAGTTTAATGAAAGCGAATGAAAACTTAACCTGTAGAAAGCAATGAAGGTTGTATTACTCTGTAAAATGTTTCGTTTCAATGAACCCTTAATAACAAAACTAATGTGGCCCAAAGCCTTGCAGAAGCTATCAAAATGTATATACCCCGCATTCACTGACCAACTCGATAGCGGTCATTTATGTCACATCAGAACCATTCGGATGGGATAACAAGTGCTCACTAATTAGAAACATCTTCTCTCATCTGAGACAAGAAATCCACTTCTTGCCAAGGCTTGCATTGGTTTAAAGTACCCAGTGGAAGGTACTTTTGAGTGGGGGGGGGGGGCTGAAGACTGATGGCCGGATTGGGGGAGGGGTCTAATTTTTTTGCAT
>JAIPMN010008782.1:586-13076 GCA_020650975.1 Apostichopus californicus | reverse complement strand
ATGAGACACATACTGAGCTGTCCTCAGATGAGATGTAGGTACTTAAGTGATGAATGAGACACATACTGAGCTGCCCTCGGATGTAGCAACTTAAGTGATGAATGAGACACACACTGAGCTGTCCTCGGATGTAGGTACTTAAGTGATGAATGAGATACATATTGAGCTGTCCTCACATGTAGTTACTTAAGTGATGAATGAGACACACTGAACTGTCCTCCGATGTAGGCTATTTAAGTGATGAATGAGATACACACTGACCTCACATGTAGCTACTGAAGTGATGAATGAGACACATACTGAGCTGTCCTCGGATGTAGGCTACTTAAGTGATGAATGAGACATTAACTGACCTCACATGTAGGTACTTAAGCTATGAATGAGATTGAGCTGTCCTCACATGTAGCTACTTAAGTGATGAATGAGACACACACTGAGCGGTCCTTAATGAAGCTACTTAAGTGATTAATGAGACACATACTGAGCTGCCTTGGGATGTAGCAACTTAAGTAATGAATGAGACACATATTGAGCAACCTCACATGTAGCTACAGTACTTAAGTGATGAATGAGACACACACTGACCTCACATGTAGCTACTTAAGTGATGAATGAGACACATACTGAGCTGTCCTCGGATGTAGGTACTTAAGTGATGAATGAGACATTTACTGACCTCACTGTTGTCACATGTTTTAATAGGTTCAGTTTACACACTCACAAACCGTGGTTAAAACAAAGAGGTCTTCCATGGCATCATGCTGCCACTCGTGCAAGTTCGATGCCATGACACAAAACTGTCCTACACTAATACTCTATTTACATTGTCCAAGATTTATATGTGTTAAGTCATTACTGGTCATGTAGGTAAATCCCCAACCCCCCTGCCTCATCTCCCCAATGTTGTTCTTACATGGTTTCATGGTTCCAACTAAGAAGAAAAATCACTTCCTCATAGACAGTAACACTCTTGATGGTCTGCACAAGACACTGACTCTGTGTATTTTTATGGTACTTTATTGCTGACTTGGTTGCATACAGTAGTTTTATGGAGGTATACTGTGTATCCTGGGTTAGGGTTATGCAGTAAAATAAGTATCTTTGGATGGTAGCAAATCCCTATATAATAATTTTGTGCTTTGAGTGAAGGCGGGAGGGGGGGGGGGAGGGCAGTAGCCATTCTTATTTGTGTATTGTTCATATCACAGACCAGACCACAGATGGAAGAAATATGAAGAGAACTTCAGCTGTTTTGTTCGAACTTATAAATTGTGCAAATCAGGAACATAATTTAATGCAGTACTACAGTAAATCAAATTTCTATTATTGATTTTACAGAACACTATGTTCATATCATGTTTTTCCCTTTAATGATCTACTTAACTATTCTAACGTCACTCTAACAATACTCCATGAACACATTGGTTTACCTAGAGCCTTATATTATAATGGTTTGCTCTCTTGTCAAGGAGATGGAAAACATACATTGGTTACCATCTGTTCCACATTTTACATTAATTTATGACAAGGAGTTTTAGAGTGGACAAATGTTTCTCACTACCCAAAATCAGTTTCAATACTAAACCTACAAGGTTATTCCCCATATATTAACTATATTCAATCAATTAAAGCATACATTGGGATCATTTTACCAATACGCTTGTTTGAACAGTTAGCATTTAGACCCTTGTCCAGGTAAAACTTTATAATGAAAACATGGTACTTCCTGATAAAATGATAGCTTATGAGACTGTACTCAATCTTTATTATTAAAACTCAGGCTGAAGTTATTATGATTACAGATTATTGATAAGCACTGAATGGTAATTAATCAGTTGTGGTTTCATGCTAACAAATGAATGAGAACAAGGACACACAATGCAAATTAATTAAACCTAAGTTTATATGTTATTAATGAGTAGAGAGAATATCTGTACTTACAGAGTAATTAGTAAATGACAGTGTTTGACATTCTACAAGTCAAACCTGAAACATGAGTAAACTAAAGGGCATGCCAGACAAAATTAAAGAAACTTCACACGGTATATGAAACTCATTTTAAGTTTCTGCTAGCCAAATTCAGAAGTGGACACTTTGTTGGAAGAAGACAAAACAAAAACACGAATGGATACATTTTGGACAATTTACGACTTAATGATGTATTTTACAGATTTTTTATATTTTTTTTGGACCATTCTAAAGGAGTTTAATAGCTCTAATTTGATATTTGATCCTCCCTATCATGATCAAGTATGCTATTAGTAGCTGCCGGGCTTACTGCACAAACCACGGCATACACAATGAATGCTTCCTCTTTTACATCATTCAACACCCACATCAGGAAATGAGGGTTTGAAAGCGAGAGAGAGAGGGAAAAAAAAAAGTTAAACATTGACATTGGATGAAAGGATCCTATATACGTCACATGTCAGTGTTAGAGTGCAAAGCCTTCAAAATGTGAACACTTTGAAGGAAAGAAGACAAAGAAAAGAAAAACATTAGTTGATGACTCATGCAAGAGGGTGCTTCCTATCCATTCATATTTAACAGATACATCATAGCAGATCAAACAAAAGTCATAAGACCTGCCTGTCATAAATTCATTATCACATCTATCAAACTGAAGAGCTCGCTTACTTAAGTTTGAATGGTTTTAACAAAAAAATCTTTTATGTTTTAATAAGAGCTGTGCATCACAGTTTAGTTTTAGAAAGTGAAAGGGAAGATTAAATTAGAAGCCATTTTGGGAGATGATAGCCTAGGGTCCATGATAATAACATAACGGCGACAAGCTCTGTGTGATCCATCATGATGCTTAGTGTTTCTATCGAGGGCGGGGGTGGGGGGTTGGGGGGGGGTTGTCTGGCATTCAGTAATGCATTCACACATGCGTCATACATAACTTCTCGTGCTGTTTTACACTTACAGCGAAGCATACCTTGACAGCTCCTAGCGGCTCTCCTTCTTTGAACTGGAGAGAACATACTAACAGGAGCTAGTAGGCAAGGATCTGCAAAAAGACGATACTTGAATCAAACTACTACCTGGCTATAACTGGTACTAACAAGAGCTAGTAGGCAAGGATCTGCAAAAGATAATACTTGAATAATCAAACACAGGGAAACTACAACCTGGCTATATCTGGTACTTACAGGAGCTAGTAGGCAAGGATCTGCAAAAGATGATACTTGAATAATCAAACACAGGGAAACTACTACAACCTGGCTCTAACTGGTACTTGAGAAACCTAGAGACAGGGAAAGAATGATGGTAACAAGGAGGGGGGAAGGGGGGTTCAATGAAATAACTTACATCTGGGAATGGGAGCACTTGAACCAACGAGGGAGAAAACACAATATCAGAATGAACTGGTATGAGTTACCAAATACAAGATAGAGGAAGGTGGGTAACATAGGGTGAGAGGATGGAGGCGTGTGGGTGTTGGAGAGGATTTAGTGTGGTAGGTAAAATGCATGTCCAGAATGCCTGCAGGGGTGGAGGAAGTGGAGAGGATTTAGTGTGGTAGGTAAAATGCATGTCCAGACTGCCTGCAGGGGTGGGGGAGTTGGAGAGGATTTAGTGTGGTAGGTAAAAGCATATCCCGGATGCCGGCAGGGGTGGGGCAGTTGGAAAGGATAAAGTGAGGTCAAATGCATGTCCAGACTGCCTGCAGGGGTGGGGGAGTTGGAGAGGATTTAGTGTGGTAGGTAAAAGCATATCCCGGATGCCTGCAGGGGTGGGGGAGTTGGAGAGGATTAGGGTGGTACAATAGGTAAAAGTATCTCCAGACTGCCTGCAGGGGTGGGGGAGTTGGAGAGGATCTAGTGTGGTAGGTAACAGCATCTCCAGACTGCCTGCCCCTTAAATTAGAAACTTGAGCTCTCTACAGTAGGGATTTAAACAAAATGAATATCTGAAGATTGCAAAGAGCAAGCTACTCTAGCTAATTGAACTGGCAGAATGGATCTAGAAAAATTAATCCCAAATCTGTTAATCCACTTCATGTCACACACTACAGTATGATACAATAGCACAACAGACATGCAGTAAATGCTATAGACTTATCAATGTTGTTTATTGTTTTGTTGCTTTCATTACAGTTTAAACCTAAGTCCACTGTGGTCAGTATACTGTAATGTTCTTCTCCCACTGTACAGTATCTGAGGCTTCCTATGTTATTTCTAACAGTACAATGAGATTCACAGTTGATTTAACGTTTTATCTGAAAGATTCTACAAACCTTTACATACAGTAGTGTGTCATGATATATATGGTGGTGACTGTTTGTAGTGCTACCGAGGAGCTGACTAAATGAGATGGATTGCTAAAACTACGGGGTTCAGTCACTTTCAATAATGACCTTCTGATGTTAGATGAATGATGCTTCATATTTATGCCTTTGATGATCTATTACATATATATATATATATCAAACTAAATGCCTTAATATCATCGTTAATCGAAGAAGCTGCACTTATTGTCTTTGTGAACACCGAGCCAAAGAGCATTTCTTTATGAAGCAGCGGCACCCCCTCTTCATATATTACTACAAGAACACATAGAAGTACTGCAACAATACAGAGTATGAACTAGGTCTGACCTGTGAAAGGTACTAACATGCTTGCATTGCCCATGTTTGCAAATAGAAGAAGGAAAAAAAAGACAAATTTTTGAACGTTAAGATCCAAGCTAGAAATGTCAGAGAGGCTGGAAATAATCACATTCAAAGAGCCACAACTAATTAAGCGATCCTCAGTGGATATATCCATTGACCCTCCAGGGACTTAACATGATTTTTATCAAGTCTAACCAACACTAATATCCTATAGGACATTAGCTTGAATAATCATGTCTCATTTCCGACTATTGCAAAATTAAGTAGATCATTTTGAAAGATTATTAATCTGCTGTACATACTGCTAAATATGAAAAATTGTCAAATCAAATTGATGAGCCTGACAATTGAATGAAGTTCATGGATTTGCTTGCTCATTAAACCCTCGCTTATTGATCATATTATATGGAGAGTGTCTTTAAAATCTGATTTATATATATTAATCTGCCTGCAGCCATAATTATTCTTTATTATTAGCTGAGAATCGCAAAAGGTTGTTTATTTATGAGTATAATAGTAAGATTTTTTTCCGACTAGTATTAAGCTGATTTGCAAACAGGATAGTAGAGCAAGAGCAACGCACTAAGAGGAGAACTCTGTATCACTGCCTAGCAACCAAACTCCAGCATTGAGAAACGAATAAGTTTACAATGTTAAAGCATCTACAAGCGTCGTTTAAAAACAAAACTTTGACCAAAACAAAAATATTGCTCTAGGAGGAGTAAACAGGGAAGGCAAACTCTGAAGAACAAAAGATGGAACTTTTCCCTTTGATTCAGAAAGAAAACTAAAGTCTACCGACCGACAATTTGTCAAAATATATATGAAGGTTGATGGAAAGTAAACAGATAAGATGCATGAGGGCCGTTCAACGGCCGGACAGAAACATGGAAAATTCAAAACAAAGACCGTTGAGGAGAGGTGAAAGGAAAGAACACACAAAGTAAAGAAACGCTCTTTACCCCGTCCATGAATGATGAGGTCTTTCCCAGCAATATACGGAAAATACAGAAACACTTTTGTTTCCTCGTTTTTGTTTAATATTTATACCCCAGGCCGTTGCCATTTTGGCCAATGTTGTGCAACACCAAATGAAAGACAAAACTATGTGCAGGGGGGTGAGATAATGATGACAGGTAAGAAATAGGTTTTGTTATGATACAAAGTTCTCTTCTTTGTTTTTATGGTAGTAGTATATCAAAATGAAGGATGGAAGTTTGGTACAATTATTTAGTAGCCTGCAGCAGCTATCCACAAACCTGAGTCCTCTTTGTCAGGTATGATATCCAGATACTCGCACCCTGATGCAAAGTAAGAGTCCGGCCTAGCACTCTCTTTCCTTAAATTTACGGACTGGATCTCGTATATGAAATTGGAAGCTTTGGGAAAGAAATCTGCCGTTCAAATAAAAACAAATGTCGTCGATAGTAGGGAGACATACTCTTGCCTCTCCTGGTGATGTCTGCTGAGCTGCTTGCGCTCTCTAAGCAGTGATACCTATAAAGCTAGGCTGCTATGAATTGAGCATCCTTACCACCTATGTGTTAGCAAATGCATGTTCTCTACACATAGTAGTTCTGGGATAGAATCTGATCAACAGAGCAGAACCGCTGCTACGACGACACCAGAGTGTCACGCCTCAAGCTAATTCTTCTCCCTTACGAACACGAACGGATAGAGTTAAATACATAAATATATCGTAAATGTTATTACAGCTGCCTCAACAGCTTGTGGCTATCACTTCCCTAGCTCTCCTCAATCAAATGGCTTGATTTTAACACCAACATGAATGTCAAGTGTCTCTCTAGAAGATGAACCACTTTCTACACTACGCTTGATGTTAACAACAAAATTTATCTCTAGTGTGTACCACTTTCTACACTATGCGTGATTTAAACACCAACATGAATGTCTAGTGTCTCTGTAGTAGATGTAGCACTTTTTACACTATGCATGTAAAGTGCATCAAATGCAAGAAGTGCAATTGCATACTCCTCCCGATTCTCCAACCACAGCTTCCCGATCCCCCTAAACAATGGAAGTGCAATTTTCCATTCTCCTCCCCATTCTCCAACCACAGATTCCCGATGCCCCCTAAACAATGTAGTCATCAAAACCACCATCTTGAAGAGACATGGATAAACCACCACACACCTAGAATGACACACCACCTCTTTAAGCTCCTGCCCCCCCTTTTTCTTGTATTCTTGTTTAAAGGGGTACACCCACCTGACTGTGCCACTGAGAGCGGGGGATGTATTCGGCCTCCACTGCTTCCACCACTGTGCACACTGTCATCATCTTCTTCCTCATGGACGATATCATCGTAGTTTTCGTCATTTTCCATGTCTGTCGTCGGCGATTCCAGGTCCTCATAGGTCTCGTCATCTTGGAACGTACGATCTCCACCGCTCCCGGTGCTCGAAACAGAGGATATGGAATCGTCCCGTGCCATTCCCACTGGCGGACATCTCGCCTGCTCCGTGGTGATTATGTCTAAGCATCTACGGACAAAGGAAAAACAGGATGCTTGCCCGGGTCTTACAGACATCAGATCTACCAAGCAGGACCCACTTACAAAGGATGAATGTTTATCTTAACATAATAGCTGTAAATTTTCATGTTAAGTTTAAGGATATTTACAGAGCAGAAACTGTCGTCAGATAGCACAATTTATGTTTCGTCTGCTGGGCAGTATCATTCAAGTTGTGACGACATTACAATAACATCATACAAGGTTTACTCTTATGGTAAAAAACATCAAACGCCAATCACTGATTCTTCAATATTGCAAATTAATTATCTATGCTGTGTGTCATATTTTTAAGTACTGTATCTTTTAATTTGTTAGTGTCAAAGGTATTGTAAAGTATGTCAATTTAATTAAGTTTCCAAGAGTGAAATTAATTTACTTTTTGGTCCTTTTGATGTACAGAACTACCAATAAACAAGCAGTACTGCTGTTTAAATTGTCAAGTTTGAGAATGCATTTATAATTCCTGGATCTACGAGCCTTTTACATTGACTTGGCCCTGCCCACCGCCACCATCGATATTGGTAAGTCTTTGATATGCTGGTCAAACTGACCAGAATATAACCAAATTATAGGGAAATCCCCTGATTAGCTACAAAGACTACTAAATTCCGCATTAATTCTCTGAAGAGCCGTTTGACATAATCTGTCAGGACTCAAAAAATTTCCTTTAATTACTAGATTGCACTTACGTCTGTTTCACTTTGCCATGTATTGCGTGGTCCATTGTCAACTTGAAACAGGCCATCCATAGCTGCAAAAGAGGAAATGATAAATCAAAAATAACCATGTAGCAAACTGTGATCTCTCGTCAATCATCCTTTAGGGAACTCCAAAAATAGACAGGGGGAAAAGGAAAAGGCAGTCGACCCTAGAAATAGTTCACTCCTTCCCAAAGGAAAAAATAGTATCAGAATATGAATTGGTCAATTGTGGAGTGGTAATCTTATAAATTACTACTGTACCACTATAATACTGTATTTTAACATCATGTTCTAGAGCCATATAAACTTTGGATTGATACCAAACTTAACCTTACTTTTGCACAATGAAAATTGAGTGTGCCAAAGTTTATAATAGAGGCCTACTTAACTATTTGAAATGTGATATCAAAACTACCAATGTCGCTTTACTTCAAGACACCAACATATTATGAAAGAAAAATATATTTTACAAATAAACAGGAATAAAATTGTTAAAACTGTTCTTACTTGTATAGTAGCTCTTGGAGTCAGGTCATGTATGTATATTTACAACATTAATCACACTGGTACATTTACTGTCTGACATACAGGCCTAGTAACATTACAGAGGACATTTAGTAACAGTACATGAAATATTAGTGTGACTCGATATTTCACTTCATATAATTTATGATATATATAAGTGACTATCAAGATTAAACTAATCCCACTTTTCATGGATTGACAGCTATTCGAGAATCGTGTTACATGCTTGGTAACTGACTCGAGTTTTTTATTAGTCTCACCTGCGGGTTTAAACCATGAAACAGCTAAGTAGCTCACATAGATTATACAAGTGTATATCGTTATGAGACAATCGCAAAGTTACTATTAAACTTACTTTCAACTGTCTAACACTTTGATACTTTTCATAAAAGTGAAAGTAATCTTCTATGAAGTACTTACACGACTGAAGTACAACCAGAAATCAAATAGTTGTTAAGTCAGCAATTGATATAGTAATAGACTAATAGTATCTGATAAGAGCCACTGTCTGGTCGATATTTATCACTACTGTACCTCTAAAATTTTGATCTGCCAAATATTGCTGAAAGTTGTACTTTCCATGATGTTCTGACATTTCAAGAGTTTTAAAGTAATGTTGCATGCCTTTGAGGATGGGTATGTTGCTATCAAACCCTTGTTTCAACCAGGGGGGGGGGGGGATTTATCTGACTTTCTGGGATACTCGGTGCCAAGACTGGCAACAACAGTTACAGAGAGGTCCGTCCCACTCCAATGATGTTCGTTGCATTTTCTGATGGACTTGTTAAATCTAATGGCACCATTGTTCACTGATAACAGAAAGTGTATTAAAAGGTAAACTAGAAACCGAATCTATAGCTTTAGCTAACCAAAATCACACCAAGAATGACTTAAAATAAAAATATATAAAAACTGTTCAAAGATTTATAAATGAAATAACAAAAGATTGCAATGATTTCGTGAGAACGTTTTCAAAGTTGGATTAAAAATTGTTCATAATTCGCTACAAATAAGGAGAGGTTTTTAAAGCTGTTAACAAAGTTCTGGCTTATAATGATCAGCAACCTCAGAACTCTTCATTTACTTGTACAGTAAGATATATGACAGTTCATGACTTGATGACAATGGTGGAAAGTTGCAAACCAATGCTAACAATGCAGTTTGATTGTTATGATCCAAGTTATCGTAAACAAGGTTTACAATATACTAATCATTGTTGAAAACAATTTGGTTATAAACCAGTAGCCTACTACACAAAGTAGTAAACCACCTCTCTATAAACTTCATGCAACCAGACCTGAATGTTAGGACCAAGTAACAACATTAATATCTGTGAATAACACATGTACAGTCCTGCAACTCACAAACTGAATGCAGAAGTAGTAATAGCGGATGTCTGAGCTAGTAATGGTTTCCTGGGTAGCATTTTTCACAAAGTTCTACTGCACAGTGTGCAATTGAAGAGTGCACTATATAGTCCTTTAGAATCATTTGTAAGCACTTAAAGACAGCTGTTGCTATGAATAAATCAAACCTTAAAGCTAGCACTTGCCAAAAGCAAAACAAATCTTTGGAGTTTAACTTTCTAAATAGATTCAATGGCTGTTAATGATTAACATGCTTCAAGGACGGGGAAAAAAATGGGAATTTCAATTTCTTACACTTCCACTACGATAAATGTCTGAATTAGCAAAATGAAAACCACTTTCCTCGTGGCTCTACATCAGAGGATAGTACTTGATAGAACCAAAGGTTATTGATATGTAAAGTACACTCTACCTACTGCTGACATAGTGAAAAGTACAAACCTACTGTACAAACGTACTGCACAAACCTACTGTATGACTAACTAGCCAATCATCACTACTATAGTTTTCTTCCGTTCGGTGGAAATCGCGACATCACCAAAGATGGTTTGATTTTCCATACTTGCCAGTTGTAATTGCTTAAGATTAGTTCAAAATCATTTCAATACATGCATGCCAGATAAACAAAAAATGATTGGTTGAAACGAACTGAATATGCATCGACCATTTGTAAGAAAATAGATTGTTTGTGAGACAAATGGTACTTTTCTAGATGTTTAGCAATCAATTAATGGCTCCCATTGTTGATTGCATGTACTTGGCCATATGAAGGGCTGAAACAACGAACCCTTGCCAACTTTGACAGGTTCTCGAGCTATTTAGTGCCAGCGACCTGTCACTACTCACTCATTGACAGGAATACATTCATAAACATTGTGACTTATCGTGACTGGATGAGGTCACGGTACAGTTAAGACTATGGAAAGTACGGAACTCAATATCCACGAAATTCAAATCTTACCAAAACTTAATGCACAATAACCTTTATTCCAATATAAAACTACGAAACTCCTTGACACAATTTTCAGCAAACCTAGGCAACTTTTGTAAGCTTAAAAAATTGAAATGTCAAACCAGACAAAGTGACATGGTTCTACACGGTCTTCAGATTATAATACAGTTGTACCACCGTAGTACGGTATACATATTATGTACACTATCAGAATACACACTAAACGTTTAGTTGTGTAGTATCAGAGACAGACCTGTAAGACAGGCTGAGTAAGCTAAAAATAAATGTTCTTCTTTTTTACTACAGTAGTCTGATTAAGCTCAGACAGTTACCCTAATACTTACTGGTATTTACCAATGACAATATTTACTGGTCTCAGGCTATACGTACATGCCATATCATTGCTAAGGGTGTACAGGACTAAGAAACTTACCACATCACTCTATGCACGGCAGAGCAACAGTGCTTAGGTTGTGAGGAGACAGGTAAGTAACAGTAATGAGCTTCTAAGCTGTTCTCCTGTCATTGGAGTAATATAATAACACACACAGAGTGACGGTGTGACAGACACACCATACCAAGTCACTGTCACACTATACTTCAGCCATATTGAACAGTGTATATAGTGTGACAGACTCAGCATTACAAGTCACTGGCAAACTGTATGTGTACTTCAGCCATATTGAACCATAGAGTGTGACAGAAACACCATACCAAGTCACTGGCAAATTATATGTATACTTCAGCCAGATTGAACAGTGTATATAGTGTGACAGACTCAGCATTACAAGTCACTGGCAAACTGTATGTGTACTTCAGCCATATTGAACCATAGAGTGTGACAGAAACACCATACCAAGTCACTGGCAAATTATATGTATACTTCAGCCAGATTGAACCATGCAGTGTGAGAGAAACACCATAACAAGTCACTGTCACACATTATATACTTCAGCCATATTGGACTGTGTGTATGGTGTCACAGACACGCCATACCAAGTCACTGTCACACTATGTGTATAATTCAGCTATATTGAACCATGTATATAGTGTCACAGACACGCCATACCAAGTCTCTGTCACACTATATGTATACTTCAGCCATATGGAACGTCAAATGTGTCTCATTTTGTATCTGTACTTTAACACCAGATTGCCAAATGTTATTTCTTCAACGTTAACTAGTCTATTACGTAAGTTTCCCAGCAACTCATCGTTTTACCATTATGATTCAAGAGCACTTAGCCACTCATTTCGTTCTAATGTACACATTACACGGTCACTTTTCAATGATGATGAGATGAATATATATATATATAGGACACGGTACATTAAACACAAACACATTAAACTAAAGCAGCACATTCATGAGATATAACTTCAAAGTACGTGTCAAACAATAAGCGATGGTGACATCCAATTAAACCTTCGTCTCAATCTTGATGATAATCATCCTGCCCTCTGACGATATTAGAAGAATGTTGTAAGTACAACTGCAACGATTACACTTCGATATGTCAACACATCCTGAACTGATTAGTCCACTTATTTCATAATTAACTAAAATATAAGGAAGTCACCTAATCCGAGAGTCTGATCGGTAAAAGGTTCTATGTACAGAGGAATGTTACACCATCTAGGAATCAGGTTATGTAGCTAAATATTGTTATACAACATAAATACAACACCCCAAAAAATCAATGTTTTGAAATATTCTGTTAATGAGGAGGTATTTCTCTGGCATAATGGTACAAGAACCTAAATTAAATTTCTATATTTTCAACCTTCCAACTC
>JAIPMN010008777.1:0-15284 GCA_020650975.1 Apostichopus californicus | reverse complement strand
CATCCCCCCCCCCCCCACACACAAAAGTATTGACAGCATTGAAACCGTATATAATTTGTAAGTTTTGACAAGATTCTCTGGGTTTCTTTGTCGTAGCGATGAAACTGCACCGGTTGACATTTTGAAAATGTTGCTTATGTTTTCTGCTTTTCTCATGTTGGTTTTTCCTTAGTCTGGGATGCTTCGTAAAGATGGTTGGTTTATAGATATCCTACCACTGACAGAAGATCATACACGAAAAATTAAAGATAACATTGGAGAAAAAGGTGTACCGACTCATATCATTACAAGACGAGCTGCCAGCAAGGAGGAAAATTGCGGCTGGGCTGGTTAGTATATATTAAATATTTAACTGTTTTTTTAAAGTATTTTCTTTTAGTTTAGATTCTCGCGTTTGTTGTTATACTAGTATTTATGGGATTTTATTAACTTATTTTTGATCGTTCTCATTTTTTATTCGTTAACACAGAAGAACGAATAAGCAAACGTAGCATCACAAATACGTTCCAACAAACGTTATCCGATGATACACGAATACTAGAAGTGTCAGTGGTTGCAGATGATAAGATGTTTGAGAAATATGGCGACGAAACTGAATCATACATTCTCAATGTTCTACACCAGGTAAGTTGTTCATACAAGTTATTTGTTAACATTACAGACTTTTCTTTGCTGGTTTGAAAAGTGTTTCGTGTATATGTTTGCTTCACTTATAATTCGCTGTGATGGAACACTACAGTGATTTTGTGTTTACCTGCTCAATGATGTGTAATAATTGAAAGTGATGTATCTAACCGTTCTTTAATTTTAATTTTTTCGTATTTGTGCAGGTTGCGAAATTATTTGAAGACGATTCTCTGACTGTTGCCATCAAGTTGCACATTGCAGGGTTCACCATTTTGGAGTCTGAACAGGTAATGGACTTTCCTAGTGTTGTTGTGCTATCTAGCAGAGAATGTAAGAGAGCAGGTATAAATTTCTGTGCATGCACCACAGACTGCGAAGTGCTTCCTCTTATTAGTCTTACAAATTTAGAACAGGTTATATTTGTCTACTAATCGTTAATATCTATGTACTATTGAAGTAGTTTCTAATTCAAGGAGCACGAATATATAATATTTTTTATTTGCAAGCAGCAGGGAGGAAGTATTCGGACCGGACGACAGCCTAGCCTAGGCCTCTGTTTGGCCTATCGCGGTAAAATTAAGCTACATAAAGTTCGCATGTCACATTACATATTACTAGAAAGGAACTGTTTAATTGAGCAACTCTTTCTGCTCGTTCTTCTTTCCAGGAAGAGCTGGAGGTTTCTGATGAACTTTCTGAGACTTTGAAATCGTTCTGTGAATGGCAGAAGGAAGATAAATCAGATATTTCAATTTTGATAACCGGGTGAGTAACCGTCATTCGAATTCGAAACCATAATTTGTATTAAAAAAACAAGGGTAGTAGTTTCACGACATGGTTTTAATGTTGCAGTTATATACGTTAAACTTGTGAGTAGTGATGTTGTAACAATTTGCACGCACCTAGTCAATTACAGTTGTTGCAATATGAAATACAGCAGCATTTATGTCATTCCAAATTCTAGCTAGGTTGGCTGGCTTCAAGTTTGTTGGAATACATTGAAGATAGCTCTCAATCAAATGCAAGTTAGACATGACTAGACCCATATTCTGTGAGAGGATTAACTAAGGTCATGCTTATTTGCTCGACAGGCAGCCAAATAAGAAAATTGCACCATTTTATTCACATCGCATTCAGAAAGGATAGGGGCAGTGCCCTCAAAATTTTCCTACGTGCTAGGGCCAGTGCGGGAATGCAGGAATGTTATCCATTCGCCAGCCAGATGAATAACGACGAGCTAATCAGTAACACTGTTCCTGAGGCTGCTGGGTGAATAAAAAATCATCATATTATCCACCCAGCAGCTGGAAAAATAAGGAGCACTGCATTTTTCCTGTGTCTTGTTATTGTTTACATTTCGACTGCTTACTGTAATAAATTTTGAAGTTTCAAACTCTGTACCTGATATTTGTTCTCTTTCATATTTACAGAAGAGATTTACAAACTGGAGGAAACCATTTGGTAGCTGGCAAGGCTGCAGATATTGCAGGTGCCTGTGATCCATTACGGAAGTGTATTGTTAGTGATGACAATGGACCCTCCGGGTTGGCCCTCACACTTACCCATGAGATTGGACATAGGTACAGTATTACAGTATTTTCATGCTATTACATGTATGTATATGTAACATATTTTTGTGTTTAATTTTGCGGTTCAGCTTTATCGTACATAAGAAAGAAAATGCTCTTCCTTTGTGTCCAAAAATTACAAACAATGAAACTGTTATATGTTTGATATTTCATATTGGTTTGATGAGATAGACATGTACAAACATACCAGTCACATGCAGGTTAGGATACATGTTGTACACATGTAGCCTTCTAGAGGAATACTTTACTCATACCAGACAAGACTTGGTATGTAGGAGATAGCTAAATAACCCGCTAGTATAATAAATTGTAAAATGCTCGCTGTTTTAATTAGTTGTCCACCATATTTCTATAATATCTTCTTGCAGCCTCGGTATGTTCCATGACGATGCCTACAGTGATTGTCATGACGACCACTGGATCATGTCACCCACGGAGTCCTCTGAGGTTGCTCCTATGTGGTCACCATGCAGCAACAATGATCTTTTGGCCTTCTTGAAGTAAGTTTCCAGGATTTAGTTTTCTCTTTCATCAACTTTTAGAGACCAGTGCAAGAGTCTGAGATATATGTTGACCATATTGTTTTTTTTCCCCTAGCTGCCCCTAAACTATGAAGAAAAGTTAAAAAAGATGAGTTTCTCTGAAAATGATACCATATACTATCTTACAAGAAGGTGGAAATTATTTTTTACTTGGGAGAACATTTTAAAGAAAAATTCTCAGTGGGAAGAGTGTGGGAAGAGCAAAGTCTGTGTTGGTCACAAGTTATTGCATATCGAAATTGAAAGACTTGCTCAATACCTCTTTAAATCCCTTAGTCTTTAATTCATCCGTTGCCAAAACTTGGTAAAACACTCAAATTTTATACGGAACTGGATTTGTCAAGATTTTCCAAACATATATAGTAAAAATACTGAAATGGTGATCATTACACATGACCAAATTTGTTTTGTCTTAGACTTAGCTCATTTGGGGTGATATTGATTCAAGGTCAGAAATAAGATTTGGAATTAAAGCAAAATATCTACCTACCCTTTTGTTTTGTGTAATTTTTACTTGCTATGGTTTTTAAGAAGTAATAGTGTTTACCCAGTATTGGGAGAAAAGTAATAAAACACAATTCTTCAAAATTCACTGTAGCTCACCAGAGTCTGCTTGCCTGGAGAACAAACCGGAAGGTCTTCCTCACTTTGATGGTCGTGCAGTTATCATGCAAGGAATGTATATTGAAGCCACTCAACAGTGCCAGCATCTTCATGGCAAAGATGCCAAGGCAAACCCAAAGTTTGTAAACACAATGGTAAGGACCCAATTTCATGAGCACTATTTATTTTTTAAAAAGGAATGAAAAAGGAAATGTTTATAGAGATGTTGGGTTACAGTGCAATCCGTAGCAATTTTGTTATCATAACTTAGTTTAACCTTATATGGTGTGATTTAGCTAGTTAACAAATCTCCAAACAAATGAAGGTTTTGCAGGACCCTGGTTTTTATCTTAGAAAAAGTACCAAATTGAAGGTTTTTCATGAAAAACTCAACTAAAACATTGTTTGGTAGAGTGTTCAGCATAATTCAATACTTTGTGTTGAAAGTGTAAATGTTTTGTTTTTTTTATGAAGAAGAAGAAAAAGACATTAAATTGCAAATGTTTAACTGACTGCTTTCAAATGATAATTTCTTTCATGTCATTCCTTCCAGGATCTTTGCTCCGATCTTCACTGCATGATTGACGGGAAGGAAGTTGACACATTCAGCGCAGCCTTGGATGGTACCCAGTGTGGTTCAAACAAGAGACAGGTGTCTATTTTTCTCTTTCTTATATTAACGTTTCGTTCCTCTTGGGTTAAATGTCTTTCGTATTACTCCTAAACATGCTAGAGAGTTAAATATAGCACTGTCGTGTTCAAAAAATCTATAAGCATTTTTTACTGCGACCCTCAAAAACATTTCACAAACTGACACAGTTTGTCATCTACTTGGACACTCCACAATGTCTACGAACAATTAGGAGAAGCCCAGCACCTCCCTTTTGAAAACTCCTAGCAAACTTTACTTGAGCACACTCAAATCTGGGTCCAATACTGATCATCTTTAGTTGTTATCGTAATTATGAGAGCACTTCATCTATGTCAGAGCAACAACATTTATTTGTTGTTGCATATTTTGTCCATAATTTTGTACGTTCCATGAGTCATTTTGCAAGAGCTTTGCCTTCAGCCGTTGAATGCCAATACTAAACTGCATTAATTTCTGTAAAAGTTATGCCCATTGGTGGAAATGTTGAGCTGATAATTTAAATCACTGTGGCATCGAAAAAGTAATTCTACCTGAATTTCCTTCACATCTTAACTTGAAAAATGTGCATAGATGCATCATTGGATTCAAGCAGTAAATCTCTGTAGGTGAGCTCACCAGGAAGGGAGACTTACCTCAGTCAATCCTTTTCATGATTTTAAAACATAAATAAAATATAAGAAACATGTAAAAAACTGTCTTTGGTATAGCTCCTATTTTAAGTATTCTTTGTGTTATTTTTGTGGATTTAATTCTTACTGTTAACTTTTCATCTATTTGCAACTTTCCTGTACATTTTAATATGTATTTCCTCTATTTTGTTTACTTCATCCTGTTATTTGAGCATTTTATATTGTAATAGATAAGGCGCTTTATAAGTTTGGAATGTTATTATATTATTATTTTTATTATTATTACTGATTTCAAGGAACAGAAAGGCAGCATGGTCTATGATTACAGTATATCTATCATCATTTAAAATTTTGGCGCGTTAAATATATTTTAATTTTCAAAAATATTATGATATTTCTTGTATTTTGCCAATGAAAAGTCCAGGATTTGATATTTTATAGTCTCCTGTTTCCATTTGCCTTTGTTAACTGTCTTGTTTTGAAAAATTTCCTCAAATAATGAGGTGATAATGTCAGAGCTCTTGGAAAGAAAACTGGTCAACTTTTGTTTGAAACTGCAAAGAGAGTTTTTCTGTCTATTTATTCCTTCAGATTTGTCTACAAGGATCATGCGTTAATGCATACAGTACACAGATATGTGCAGACAATCCTGGTGGCATTTGTGTTCCTGAGTAAGTGACCTCTCTGAACCAGTTTTGCATCATGTTAGAAATGGCTCTTTTAATTTTTTTTTAATGTCTGGTCATCAGATTAGGGAGTGGATCGAAATAAATACTTGTAAACGTTACCAGACCTGCCAACTAGTACATTTTTGCTGTATTTCGTACGGCAAAAATCCTTGAAAATACGGGCCTACGTTTTTTCTTTAAAAAAAATACAGATGTTGCTACACCGTTGGATTTGAATTAACGAACGTACATGACTGCAATAAGACTAGTCATGACCTCACTTGTTTGACCCTGAATTCAGCGTGATTACCACCGATCTAACTAAAATATAGATCAGTGGTGATAACGTTGACAAATTTTCCTTATTCTTGTCGATTTGATTAACAGTTGAGAAAGCAGTTGCATTTTAGCTTATTTTGAAACAAAAACAGTTTTGGGGTGAAAAATAGTTTTACAGGTGTGGAAAATAAAGATTTGTGTTTTTGAAAGTTGACAGGTCTGCATAAGATACAGAAGTTTGGCTGGTACAATTACTATAATATCTTTCATCACTTTAGTCAGTCCCATGACAGATGTACGCTGTCCTTTGTAATGTGCTGCTTATTACTTTAATGTATATTCAATTTCTGTCTAACATATATTGCATAGTATACAAATTGTGCCTCGTTGAATGGAACAAATTACATCTTTCAACTCATGAAATATTTGCACTATTGCATGAATGGAAACCATTCATTATTTGTTTTATACAACATATTAAGATGGGTAAAATGCACTCGGCAACAGATTGTTTTGAACAGACAGGTTTCTCTGCTCACTTACCATTGAAAAAAGTGCTACCAAAAAAGAATAACCCATGGTTCTATTTCATAGAGTGGAATAGAGCGGATTTTTGCATGCAATCAACGAGCAATTGACCAATCAAATGACCAGAATACAATTAGGTGTTGTATAATACTATATAATACAATGTTAGGTGAGATGAAAGGGTTTATCAAAGTATATAATTTATTAAATGTGGTAAAGCTACTTTCTACAAGGATGAAATTGGTTCATGCTGGAGTTGACCCTGTTAACTTCAGCGGTGCCAAAGTGATATGCTCTGTGAATCCTAATTCAAGAATACTTCACACTTTTCCCCCTTCCCCACCCCACCCCCATCCCGCTTCTCTTTTCCAAGTTGGTACCTTGCCTCTATAACCACAAAGTCTGTTGTTCTAATAAATTATTGAAATGCCTTCATTATGCACAGGTGGATCACAGACAACTGGGATGCATGTGAAAATTGCTTCGAGTCCAGGGACATTTTCTGTGTTGAATTCCAAGATGATGGAAGCATATTACTTGTAACCAATCTCAATCGTTGTCCAGCTCAGCAACCAGCCACTACAAGATTCTGTTGTAATGCTACGTAAGTATTCTCACCGTTTTTATATCGTTTTTGTATCGTTTGTTTTTGTTTATGTTCTGCAGATTGTAGGTATAAACTAGCTAGCTCGTATGGTAAGTATACGTTATGGGAAAGAAGATGGGGAAGGTTTGGAAGTTAAAGAAGCGACGTTGTGAATTGATTTTTTTGAATAAATGGAATGTGCTGTTGGGTTTTATAAATTGACACTACCATGCATGAAATGATAATGACAAAATTTAGTTGGATTTTAACGTTCTTATTAATCTACACCTGGCTTTATGCATCCTCTGTAGAAAACAAATTGTAGCCTTGCTTAGTTAGTTAATGGAGGTTTTTTTTTGTTTTTTTTGTAGCATGGTTCATTGAAGGTTTTAGACTTTTTTGGGTGTGTCAATAATGCAGTTTACTTCCAATACCTTTCAACATTACGGTGTGGGATTGTTACATAATCAAACAGAAACCAACTTTTCTAAAACAAATTAATAAGATTGTGTTGCTTTGGATCTGATGGTACTCATTTACTGATCTCAGAAACGAAACTAGGAAACTGAGCGTTAAATTGTATCATGAATCTTGGGGAACGAAATCTGATGTTTGGTAGTTGAATTGAATTTTTTTTTTCATTCTCTCTCGTCCCACAGTACCCTAGAGGTGAATCTGACAATGTACTCGGTAAACAATTTGTACACTACCAGAGCTAATCTTTTTGAGGGCAGATTTGTATATTCACTTTAGTGACCATTGAATAGTTAGCCTTTCTTCTGTGACATTTTTTACCTTGAAAAGACTTGCACGGTACTTTTGCTTTCTCGTAGATCCACATTCAGCTACTTTACGGGCCCCTTTGGAGAATGTTCTGCAACGTGCGGCACCGCAGTACAGACCAGAGTCGTGCAATGTCGTAACGAGAACGGTGCTACCGTCGAGGACAGTTCCTGCAGCGGAACCAAACCCGACACGCAACGAATCTGTACCGGTCTACCAGCCTGCCCTACCGAGAATACTTACTCTATATTTGCGGGTGCATTTTCACAGGTGCGTTTGTTAAGAAAGTCAGCAGAAGTTAGCCTGGAATTCTTTGCACCCTTAAAACTTCCTGTTCAGACCCTTTGAATGCCAAAACCCTGGGGAAACGAGAACTAGGGTGTGATCGGCTTTATGCAAATTGCGCGATGATAAACGGAAGGAATCGTGCTGCAGTAATCCACAAAGTATTCTTCTCGTTATCAAGTTTGTCTCTAGATGAGGAGCACCAAAGTTAATTTGGTATTCTTACTGCCACCAACAAAGCAGATGCCTACGCAGACATTAATAGTCGAATATAACACACACTGTGGGTATCATGTTTAACAGGCCAAGAACCTGCAGAATAGGCTTAAATACAGTAAGAACCGTAACTGTTGATTAGAACCGTCATTTGTTTTATTTTTAATTCAAACTTATGTTTTTGTTCGCCTTTTTGCAGTGCTCAGTTACCTGTGGTCAGGGCATTCAAACGAGGACTGTATTTTGCATCAGGAACAATGTCGTACAAGTGGACCCCTCGGAGTGTGGTAATAACGGTCTCGAGGTACCAGCCAGCCAGCAAGTTTGCGACCTAGGGCCTTGTGAAACAGAAACATATAGATTTATAGCTGGGACATTTGGTGCAGTGAGTATTCATTGTTCTTACAATATGGACAAATATTTCTTTCTTTCTGTATCTTGTGAAGAGTCGGACATTTGTTAGTTGAACTCATCATCAAAATGAGACAAAAATGGCTGAATTGTGTGACACTTAAATATTTTAACGTAATCATTATTTTAACCGAGAAGTAATTCTTTCCATGGCAAGTTCACATCTGATGCACCATGGTCATTGTGTTATGCAGAAACATAATTTTCTGGATGCTTTTCATGAATTGATCAATTTATTGATACTAAGATTCCTGCAACAGTTTTAGTTCCTTTGCATGGCAAAGAAATGAACTTAAGGGCACCAGTGGTGGCACCAGTGGTATCACGCTAAATTTGTTAGGATGTTCCAAAGTTACTTTCCTTGTGGTTTCCGCTTCCAGATATATAGGATTGTGAAAATAGACATTTTTGGTGAAAATATTATAAGTAATATAAGTAGGTTTTAATATGTTTTTTTGGAAAAGTTGCATTTGATTCACTCTAAAACTCAAACATTATCATAAGGATGAAAGGTTTAGACTAATGGTGAATTAAATATTCCGGTTGCTGAAACTGATGGCTAAATAAACTGGACGTAAATATTTCAATTCAGTTTCAAATTGATTTCAGTCAATCAATTGCTAGAATCAAACATTACAAAAAGATGAGATTAAAGTATGAGAGCAAGAACGTTGATATTCAATCAAACAATATGAACTAGCTTATCAAATCACACTAAAAGAGTAGCACTTATAGTGAAAAGAAACTTGATCAAGGAAAGTGCTTAGAAAAAGTTCAAGAATAAAATATGTGGAGTATAAGAAGTCCAGAGAGCAACAAGAACAAGCCAAAAACAAAAGAATGGGAAGAGAACTGACATACAAAAAAACAATAGAGACTCTGAACCCACCCACCCCACCATGTACCCCTCCATCACTACGACCCAGGCTACAGAGAACTACAAAAATGAGATGAAATAGGAATATGTACATAACAAAAGAGCTTTGTAATAAGTTTTTTCCAGTTAGCTTGGTATGCACTGTTTTTTCAGCCTTGTCTGCCTTGTCTTTTCCTATGGGTATATCTTGGACAGTCTTGTCTATTATGGTTGTAAAGCCTTTGCTGGTTGTAGATGTTCCCCTCCGGCCGTCACCTCTACCGGTAGCGTCCGTACTTTACGATGCACTGGTAGTCATGTCCCTCGCTGCGGCTACTGCTGGGTTTGTCGTTCTTTGATGGTATGCGTGGCTAGCAGATCGTAATTCACACAGATTTGCGATAGGGATTGGTCTAACAGATTGAACCGCATTCACCTCCAGTATACTTTTTGTTGTACGTCTGTCGGTTCTCATCCCACAAAAAGTTTGTTGCGAAGGAAGGTTGCCGTGTTAAAGTTAAAATGTTGTTGACTTTGTCGGACGACATTCTGAGCAGTCAAGTCTCCAAGTATCGTTTTTTTATTGTTTCCACTATCCATTCTACTTTGACAACTATGAGCCGTCCTATTTTAATTTTCACATAGAGGGATACTTGTCTGGGGGAAAAATGAAATGATGTTTTTCTGTAACCTTTCATTGCAGTGCTCCGTGACATGCGGAGTTGGCAGCCAGTCGCGAGTAGTGATCTGTGTGAACTCTGACAATAGCAGAGTGGATGAGGTGTTTTGCACTGCTGCTAGCCTGGTGAGACCTACAGAGACACAAGCTTGTATTCTTCCAGCTTGTAACGACAACGTCTTTGTATATACAGCTGAGGCCTTTCCTGAGGTGAGTCCCTCAAAACTATGTTCTAATTTCAAAACTTGTGGATTAATTTTTTTTAATGCTCATTTTGATCCGATATAGTTGTTTGCTCATTGAAGATGTTTCTCAAAAATATTGTACACCACTAGTGACATTCATACTAAATCATCTAATTTCTGTTTTAAAAAAAAATTTCAATTGGGTGCGGGGGCCAATGTTGCAGAAGAACGAAGTGCTCACCAAAGGCAAACCCAGTATAAGGCTGGGGAGTTGTCAGAATTAGAAAAATTATTTTTATTTTTATGGTGGGAGGGGGGGGGGAAGGGAGACAAGGGGGTCTCATAGGCAATAAGGATGTGTACACCAGGCCAGGATCTCACTATTGACTCTCCTTTCCTTATGCAAAGTGCACAATAACCTGCGGAACGACTGTCCTTACTCGTTCTATCACCTGCGTCAACCAGAATGGGGACGTCTTTCCGGATGCCATCTGCGACGGTCTCGACCTAGTGAGACCAGATGAAGCCTTTGTGTGTGTGTTGCCAGCCTGCCCTACATTTGGTTATGTGGCCGGTACCTTCGGAGAGGTTTGTTAAAATAACAAAATTAGCACTTTCTCGCAGGTTTTAAAAAGTTGCACACAATGCTTCTTTTATGTTTTTTTCTTCATGGCATATAAAAGGGAACCTTAGATTGTGCAGAATGTGTTATGAAAAATGTATGGAAATTTGTGGTCATTTCTCCAAACCCTGCGCAAAGTTTGCACTGCGTTAATATGCTTGATTGTCTCTCAATACCTTTTTTCCACAAAATTGTCAAAATTTTGTCATAATGAATGTAGTTTCTTTGTGTTGGTTAACTTTATGGATTAGCTCACCTGTTATTTTGTGTGTGCACATTTTCAACAGATAGACCTAGGCGAATATCCCGGAATTTTTGCCATATTTTTAGTTAGGACAGGATTTGTCGTTATTTTGAGGATGTTCAAAGTAAAAAGCATTATACAGATCAATTTTATTGACATCATTGACGACGATACTTCAACAAAAACTTTGGCAGAGTTTCATAATTTTTTTTCATCAAAAATATCAAAATGCATTTTAAAAATACACATTTAGGTATAAAACACATTGCAACAGATTCTGGGCAAGCTATATATTATTGTTCCATTCAACCAACTTTGAGCATTTTGCAAAATTTAACCAGATTTTTTTTAATCCTTCCAGACTTTTTTCGGAATTCCAAATTTGGGTAAAATCTGAAGTACAGCCAGCCGTGAATGTTTCATTTATCTTTAATTTTTTGTGATTTACGTCGTTTTTATCCCTACACGTAACCGTCTATCGTTGGTCGTGTTTTTCTCCCTAGTGCTCGACATCTTGCGGCAGTGGTGTTCAACTTCGTGCGGTGAATTGTGTCAATGAACTGTCCAACATTATCGTAGGAGATGACTTTTGTACGGAACAAAAACCAGAGGAATTTCAATCCTGTTCTAATGGGCCGTGTGCAGTAACGTAAGTGCAGCCTCGGGCATATCCTTCCGTCTTTCACGATAAGTTTAAATTTGAAATGAGTACGACAAGAGTCTTGAATTTCCTTCTGTTTTACGGTAAAACCAATGTCAAGGCAAGGACTTGATCAAGTCTTGAGATTTGAACAGTTTCCTCGTTGCAATTAAAATTATAATTATTTTGTTTTGTTTTGTTTTGTTTATGGTCATCGTAGGCTCTTATCAATTCTTTCCATGGAGCCCTCCACAGTAGTTGTTCCCCTTCCTTTGTGAATCAGTGAATTAGATTATAAAAATTGTTGTCACAAAATCATTCACCCTGCTGTTGCCAGATGCAATAAAAAATTACCAACAAATCTGAAAACTTCATGTTTTAGGGCCGTAAAAACATTGCTATGAGAACCCAGCTTTGATGTACATTTTTTCAATAAAGTAATCAACTTCAGCCACTAGAAATATCTGGTTCTAATACCAACCATTAAAAAAAAACCTCTGGCATTCCCCCCGTTTGTTGAAACAGAAATATTTCTCTCTTTGAAAGGGGGAGAGATGATTGGATTTGACCTGATGGTATAATTTTTCTCTTTTCTCAAGTTTCTGGCTTTGCGATGGGGGCTCTTCAGTTATTGCGTTGGCATCAGGATCACCCCAAAGTCTTAACCCTACAGTCACCGCTTCAAATCCCATTTTGATAATCTTGTTGCTATTCTTAGGATTGCTCTCATTTTGCCAAACAAACATTGCAACAGTTTGCTTTGTCGAAAACTGTTCCTTGGTAGATTAAAAAAAATAGAGGTTAAATTAGGTGATATTGTCTCATGGAGGGAGGGAAAGTATTTCTAAAGAGTCAAGAAGGTTTCACAATAAATGACTGTTTTTTTATCTTCTCGCAGAAACAGATGATCACTTAAATTTTTAGATTCTAGCCAATTGGACTAAACTAATCGCTGATAGTATAGTATAGTATAGTACAGATTGACAGCTTTTGAATTTTTGAGGTCAGAAACAGCATGGATCAATTTTTCCTCACACGGCATTGGATTCTAAGAGTTTGATGAATAAGTCCTGTCCAGTGTCTGATAGCATAGATTGTGGAAAACATCTCTTCAGAAAAAGCATTATGTGATACAACTTCCAAATTTTGCTCCCTCTACAGATACCGGTATGTTGCAGGTCCTTATGGAGCTTGCAGCTGTGATGGAATTCAAACTCGCCTGATCCTTTGTGTCTCTGTGAATGGCCTTATCTTTAGCCCGGTCAACAGCTCGCTTTGTGTCGCCAACAATGTTGATCCTATCACACAATCCCTACCGTGTACTGCCCCCGTCACCTGCTCATCTCCTGTGTGGGTTACTACAGAGTTTAGCACGGTATTCACATAAAACTTCCCTGTCTGATTTTTTTTTTTCCTTTTTCCCTCTCACCCTACAGTGTTTAGAGACGCCTACCTACAGTGTTTATAGAGACGTGAAATTTTGCTCAATATATATATCTATAATTAGTGCATGTTGTCCAGAAGGAAAGAGCAATACTGCCCTCTTTAAATTCCTGTACATTGCAGTATGTTTATACAGTATGTAATGACAGTTATGCTGAACCTGGACGTTGAGCCCTTTTCGGTGGTCTGCCACGGCCTTCCTGTTCAGCAGTCTTAACATAACCAAATAACAGATCATAACCAAACATATCATAACAGAATAAGTTTAATCACACATGAGCTACAGCTGCGATCAATCAACGTATTTTTGATGCTTGTTGGGTCATTTTCACACATGACCCTATGTCTTTCTGTTTTCTTATGGTGGTAGTGCTCTGTCACTTGTGGTACAGGAATCCAGACTAGAGTTGTGTTCTGTGCGGAGAGTCTGACATCCAACACCCCGGTAGCGGACGACCTCTGCGTACCCGGAGATAAGCCGTCGGAATTCCAGGGATGTAATACAGGAGTGGAATGTCCACCAGAGTGAGTCCAGATTTAATAGCAGGATGTATCTTTCCAGCTCTTTTTTTCGTTTCATAGTAAATTTCCTTTTCATTAAAAAATTAAGTCATTTGTTTAGGCTTAGGTTTAGGCTTAATACGTAATAATGTGGGTCAGTTTTGTGGTGATAATAAAACCTGGAAGCTTCAATATCCAAGCTGGTAGAATGCTAGATGACAAAACCAGTTCAACAACAATCAAACCAGTGAGATTTGGGATACCAATTAAGTTATGCTCATATTAAGTTATGTTCATAAATAAGTTATGCTCATAAATAAGTTATTCTCGTATTCAGTTATGCTCATATTAACTTATGATCATAACAACTTATGGTCATATTAAGTTATGCTCATATCAAGTTATGCTCATATTAAATTATGCTCATATTAAGTTATGCTCAATAAAGTTATGCTCATATTAAGTATAATGCTCATATTAACGTGTGCTCATATTAAGTTATGCTCATATTAAGTTATGCTCGTATTAAGTTATGCTCGTATTAAGTTATGCTCGTATTAAGTTATGCTCGTATTAAGTTATGCTCTTATTAAGTTATGCTCATATTAAGTTATGCTCATATTAACTTGTGCTCATATTAAGTAATGCTCATATTAAAGTGTGCTCATGTTAAGTTATGCTCGTATCAAGTTATGCTCGTATCAAGTTATGCTTGTATTAAGTTATGCTCGTATTAAGTTATGCTCATATAAGGCTATGCTCATTTTAGGTTATGCTCATATTCGGATGTGATTGTATTAAGTTATATTCAATTAAGTTATTTTCATTTAATTTAATGTTCAGTTATTTGTTCAATCAAGTCATGTTCAATAACAATTTCAGGTATGTTCATACCAGTATGGTTATTTTCAGTACAATCATTACACATGCAGACAGGCTGTTTCTGTGGAAAAGTTCCCTTTTGATGTGTTTTTTATTTTTCTTCTCTTTCCTCCCATCTGTATAGTTGCTCTGTCTGTAGTCTAACTTATCAAACTCTCCTGCCTTCTCACTCAGGTATATTTGGTTAGGTACCGAGTTTTCCCAGTGTTCCGTAACCTGTGGCGAGGGCATCCGCACACGAACAGTCTTTTGCTACAGCATCGGGTTAACGGGAGCACTCGAGCAAGTAGATACTGCCAACTGCAATGCAGCCGAGGAACTTGAATCGGTCGTCGTCTGCACAGAGGGTCCGTGTGACGGTGTGTTCATAGCCTCGGAATGGTCTGCTGTAAGTTCATACTTTTCGTGCAAAGTTTTCAAAGGAGGAACCTTTTACAATATGTAATTAACAGAATTTGTATCATATTAATTTGTTGCCAGAAAACACTTTTGAAATACTTTCCAACATCCTTGTAAAAAGTGAAAGATTTCCATTCATAATTTTTTTTGTTTTGCACTTGAAGTGTTCAGTGACCTGTGGGGAAGGAACGCAAAGCAGGACCGTACAATGCTCGCGTGACAAGAGCAACGTTGTCCCTCTACCTCTCGCCGAATGCGACGGGGATGTACCCGCGGATACGAGAGCTTGCTACCTCCAACCTTGTCCGCCTGCATCTGGTTGCGATGTCTCCTTGGAAGCTCGAGTCACCAGTACCTCAATCACCAGCCCTAACTACCCTGACAACTACCCAAATGACCTGGAATGCCCCACGGTCATCAGAGCCACAGAGGGGA
>JAIPMN010008773.1:0-19330 GCA_020650975.1 Apostichopus californicus | reverse complement strand
GGGGGGGGGGGGGGGGGGGGGGCTGGAGAGCATGGAGAGGAAGTTGTGAATAAATTGGAGCGGGAGGTGTGGATAACTTTCAGAGGGAGGTGTGAGTAGCCTGAAGAGGGAGGTGTTGATAGTCGGCATAGAGAGGTTTGGCTAGCTCTTAGAGAGAGATGTGGATAGGTAGGAGGCGGTATGGATGACATTGCGGAGAGAGAGAGAAAGGTGTGTTGATAGACAGAAGAGCGAGATGTGTATAGCCTGGGGAGCATATATGCTGGAGGGAAAGGTTTCCATAACCTAGAGAGGGAGATGTGGGTAGCCTGGAAATGGGTATAGACTTGTGAGGTAGGTGTTGATAGAATGGATACATAGGCTGGATATGGAAATGCTCCCATTGACAGGGTCCGATGTTTGTTATTTCGGAACTAGTTGTAAATGGGGTAGGTTATCGTATTCAAACACAACGGTTGTGTGATCCAAGGTCAACAAAGTTCAATTAGGGGTCAAAAACTAGTATTTTTGAAAAAACTTGAGAACAAAATGTCCGTCAAGGTTGGGTGTTACGCTATTGTAATCCATTAGTCGACCCGCATCTTTGTGACCTTTGACCTAAGGTTGACCTCTGGTGACCTGTATTAGTTTCTTTGGTTATTTGGATTTTTGTGGCCATATTCAGATCTCAAATGGTCTTCCAATCAAAATTATCCATGGGTTGACCCCTGTGCGACCTTCGGGTGCAAAGTTATCAGAGGTTAAGGTTTTTTTAAATATAAATATGCTCATTTTAGGAGATACAGGGCAAAGAAAAAAAAGTTTGTCAATATTTTAATATATGATAGAGCTCTGTGTGCTCTATAGACGAAACTAACTCCCGCTTCGATCGGACACCTGGTTCTTAAGTTATGAGGTGACAAAAGTAGGATTTTATACCTATTTAGCAATAACATTGTGTGTGTACATTGGAGTGCATAACAATTTTAGGATGGAGTGCACATCATCGAGGGAAACTTTTTCATAAAAACCGTCATGTCATCCAAGGTCATTCAAGGTCGCTTATGGGCAAAAACTCTGCCCACTTATGCTAATTTTTTCAACAACTTCCAATGACGAAATCTAAATGGCTGATATATTGGGACCAGTTGTGAATGACGTAGGGGCACATTTTCCAAAATAACCGTTATGTAATCCAAGGTCACCAAAAGTCAACTATGGGTTAAATATGTTGTTTTTTGCAATAACTTGTGAAACTCCCAGTGACAGAGTCCGACATTGTTGATATTTTGGGACTAGTTGTGAATAAGGTAAGCGATCGTTTCCAAACATAACTGTCATGTCATTCAAGGTCGCCTATGGGCAAAAAATGCCCACTTATGCTAATTTTTGTAACAACTTCCAGCGAAGAAGTCTGATATATTGGGACAAGTTGTGAATGAAGTAGATGCACGTTTTTTCTAAATAACCGTTATGTAATCCAAGGTCACCAAGGTCATTTATGGCTCAAAATGTGTTTTTTAGGGGCAATAACTTGTGAAACTCCCACTGATGGGGTCCGACATGATTGACATTTTGGGACTAGTTGTGAATAGGGTAAGCGATCGTTTCCAAATATATCGGTCATCTGATCCAAGGTCAATCAAAATGGGTCAAAAAGTAAATCTCCCAACTGATCAAAATTGTCCATGGTTGACCCCTGTGCGACCTTCATGCGCAAAGTTATCAGAGATCAAGGTTTTGTTTGATTTTGAGAGGTGGACCTCTGTTGACCTCACATGACCTTGGAATAGCGCCTCCAGTGACCTGTATTAGTTCTTTTAAGTTGAATATTTGAATTTTTGTGGCCATATTTTAATTGTCCATGGGTTGACTCTTGCGCAACCAAAGTTATTTAGTACAGTTCGGATGATTCTGCAAGTTCTTATAAACAAATCTAACAAAAGTCAACAGATTCTCAAAAGGACCTATCATTGATTTGTGATATTTATGGCAATAATATTGTGTGTGTGTACATTAAACCCTAAAATAACAATTTTAGGATAAAGCTTAGTCCTTATAAGCAAGGAACCATAGTGCCCTTAGGCTCTTGTTACTTTTTCTTCCCTTTTTTTGTATAAGAAGTAGGCAACTAAACTCTGTTTCATACTGAGGCAGGATACTTTAGAACACAGGTGCATCTACGGAGTGGTGATATTGGAATATAAGATGAAACATTGTTCTTGTTTATGATGGATGATATGCAAAGGAAATGTCTTCCGTTCACAGCAATACATTTCCTTTTGATATACCCCTGCATTTGCTTCCTATGATTAGTTAAGATATAAGTTCTACAAGCATTTCATATGTTTGAAAGAACTAAAGACAGTCTCTCCGAAGATGAGTATGTGGCATGTAGGCACTGACTGAGTAGTCATGACTCGATCAACATGAAATACAAAATAGCTAATAACATTTTAAAGCCGACGCCATGCAAGCCGTTCATGAAATGGCAGTGTATGATGAGAGGCAGGTTGGCAAACTTAATTCGTTCTTAAAATTCCTTAAATGTGTATTAGCTTGCTTTATATGCTTTTCTACAACACTTCAACATCAAATCATTAATTAATCACTACTTTTTCCAATGTCCATTGCTTTTATTTACTTTTTTTTGTGTTTCTTTCCAGAAAGCCGTACCAACCATTGCGTAATTCTTAATAGCGTATGTTATAAGATGGGTGCATTTAACCATTACAACAATCCGTTGTTGATCGTCTGTTCTACATTACTTCTTACTCTGGCACCTCCTGTATCGGCACAGTCGACTTGCGTGTTCCCCGAAGGTGGGGTCAGTGTCGGTATTCTGATCGGCGCATGCTGCGCCGTCCTCGTTGGTACGCTTCTCTTTGAACTTGTTGCCTACTTAGCGTACCAAAAATGGAAGAAAAAGCGAATCAAGCCTAATAAAAATGAGCCGGCGGTTGTTTATTCTCCTTCTACTGCTGTTGACATTGAAGCTAAAGCAGACAAAGACCAGTCCGAGGCTGACAGCGTCAAAGGGAGGTCAAGTAGTGATTCCGGAAGAGGCTCTGTGTTTACCATCAGCGATTCTCTTGATACACCGTCATTTTTCGATACTAGTGATGGTGCATCTAGGAGTAATTCAGTGATTGACGTGGCCAATGACTTTAACCCTTTGAAGGAAACCTACAAAATAAATTGGAAGCTGTCGTCAGATGATTTGAATATCCCAGACGATTATGATGTCCTTGAGAAAGCTTTTCCATTATCTCTGCCCAAGTTAGACGCCATCAACTTTACCTCAGCTCGTTACAAGTCGAGCGAAATTAAATTGGTACCAGATACTCAGGACATCATAGTAGGAGTCGTTGTGGAGGGCGATCGTCAGTCAGACACGAAAAAATCTTCATCCACTCGCACTTACAGGACAACGTCGCACGTTGGCACCACGAGCAGACAATCCCAAAACAGATACGACGAGCGTGGCGATAGGTATCGGCGCTCGCACGGTGGTGGAGGGGTTGTAGATGACATCGCCATTGAAATTGTGCCGGATCGACCGTTGGCATCGCGTGATACTAGAATCGAGATAGATGAAAACTTTTCAATCGCAAGTACTCGTCGATCAGAGAGCAGTGACGAAGATCTTTATGATTATGGAGACATTGATAGACGGTTAGACAAAACAGTTCCTGGACACGTATCACAAAATGACGGTCAGAGTCACCGAACCGCTACCATGGAGCAAAGAGAAATGCTTAGACGTCAAGTAATTGAAAAACGTAGTGGTGGGATAAGCGGATCTGTTGCCATGAACGCCTCTGGGGCGGAAATGGCAAAGACTCTTGGAGATGGAAGGAAGTCTCCTTCAAGGTTGACAAAGTCAGGAAACAACGATGTAAGACATCATAATGGCCACGACTATCATGTGGCCAAACGTGAAGTTGTAAATGGGAAGGAGTTCATTACCCTCGTCCGTGCTGATCAACCAACAAAATTCAAGACAGGACGGGGAGACCAGGCAAGATCAAAAAGTACGAGATATGTCAGTAGGTCCAATACAACTCTTCCAAGATCATTTTCAGAAACTACTGTGGACCCAAGAACGAGAGTGTCATTCCGGGACCCCATAGAGAGTGCCTCAGATACAAATAGTATTCCAACTATAGGTAAGTTAATAACACTTTTCTTTTTTACTGTCAGCTATGTTTTAGAAATGTAAGGTCATAAGTTTTAATCTTGTATACCAGCGGATGGAAAGTGCCGTTTATGAACGTACCTCCACACCTTTCCATCAGAACTATAGCCCACATCACACGGGAATAATTCTCTTTCTCTCTCTCTGCTAAATTCTGTGCATTGTGCATTGTGCTCAAAACCTCATTATCCAATATTGATATTTGAAGATAAAATGATTGATTGTACGTATTTGTATTTTCAGGAGTTATCCATCTCGTTGATGCAATCCAGGAGGAGCCAATTGCACGAGTTTCATCAGGCGTCAGGGGAAGAACAAAAGATAGGTATCAGAAGAAAAGATTGCAAAGATCAAGGTCTGAATCACCTATAAAATATTCCGAGAGGATAAATAGTGAATCGCAGGTAAACATAAGGCAAACATATTTATCTATGAGATAACGACTTTCCGTTTCTATCATGTTCATGTTTACCAAAATTTACTGGTCATCCAATCCGTGACCGCTTTTCCTCCCTCTAGTTAACTCAGATCGACTCACAATGTTCAAGAACACGTATAGTACCAGCATGGGGGATTAGTAATTTATACCTCTTGTAATGTAGCACGTCTGATAGATAAAAAAAATTAATAATTTTCTTTGGTCGAATATTTAAGAATTCTTCTAATGTCTTTTCATGTTACCGCAAAAGTCTCGCTCTGAGTAATTTCTTATTCCTACCAGATCGTGCCCTTTATTCCTGTTGACAGACAGAACACTTGGCATATCTTGTGGTATGCGGAAATTAAACTTTAACCAGGCAAACGCACAAACGTGTTATTTAAATATTTTGAAACAACCACTATCGACAATACTTGTCGCTCCAGCAACGCTTCTGAATCAAACCCGCTCATTTGTTATTAACTATAACGTTAATAATACTACATGCATTTTGCATTATTACTTGTTTATGTTCACAAAATTTCACTATTCTTTCTCCTTTTACAGGAACTTTACCAGAAGAATTTATCAAGCGCCAGCAGGACACGAGAACATCAGCTTCGGTCCAGGTCTACTACGCCATCAGGAAATGAATTTGAGACATCGGCTACAAGTGCTAGCCAAGAAGACGTCCCAACAATTGGCGTAGTTCGACTTGTTTCAACTAGTCCACATTCTCTACAAAATTCAGTTGAAACCAGTACCTCATCAACAACTAGTTGGCCTCGGTTACGCGAAAGCCGTTCACCGACGATACGATCCGCATCCACAGAGATATCTCAGCGTGATAACGACAGATCACAACATACTTATAGAAAATCTGAAAATAAAAGGGAGATGTTTTTAAGTATGGTCAACGCTTCAACCCAATGCAGTGGGCCAAAACTGAGGGTAGCTGCCACCGAGCCAAGGATTCCATGGAGAAGTCTACTAGAAGAAATGGAAGAAAAATTGACTAGTGACATGCTTGCGGAACGAAAGTCAAAGAGTGGCAAAAAGAAATCGACATTGTCACGGCTAACGAGCTACAAAAAAAATAAGAAAGAAACTTCAAAGAATAAACCTACAAGGAGATCTCTTCATGACAGAGATGACCTCTCCTGGGATGGCTTATCTTACGAATTGCAAGGTGGAGCTGAAAGTCCTGACGATAGATATTTTTCGGAGCCAGAAAAAGAAATGGTTCATATATATCGATCATCATCTGCTCAAAGTCGTGGTGTATCATCAACTTACTCAGACAAACGACGGTCTCAAAGTAAGACGGAAAGAAACCGCAGATCTCGGAGCGTGTCTCCGGGGCACTCCACTCGCTCCGGTGATGGAAGGATCTCAGTGAAGGATAAGTTTACAGAACCCGAAGTGTCTTGGGAGACTCTAATTCAAAACGTTCGAATGAGAATAAGAACAGAAGATGGTAGACGTGGCCGATCTCCAGTCAGACGTTCGAAATCCGACCGAGAATTATTTCATGGTGTAGTCGACACGGGCACACAATCTGACGTGTCTTGGGGTACGCTTTTGCGGTTAATGGAGGCGCGAATAGAGGAGAGGGTAACAAAGGAACAACGTTACAAAAAACGATCAGTTCCTCTCGTCGGAAAGTTTTCTCTTAAAGCAGAGAAAAAGCCACAAAAGACTGTAGCGCATATGGGAACCTCTCCGGAACTTAGTTGGGGTGAGTTTGTTGATATTGCCACACTGGAAGCTGAAAGAAATATGAAAAGTAAGTCGGTACCTGATCTACGTGAAGAGATTTCACCTCAGAACATCGGCGTGTTTTCGCTCAAGGAAACGAAAGACACCAAGGCCCCTGTGAGAAGTACAGGGACAGAAACAGATCTGTCCTTTTCGGATCTTATCGATATAGTGTTGGAAGAGATCAATCTTACAGACAAGGAAAGATCCAAAGGTCAAAGAAGCATCTCTTACGATCGAGAAATGTTGATTGACAGGGCACAGAGCTTGGGAATTGTTCAATTAAGATCTAAGTCGGAGGAACGTGTGAGAAGACGGGACACAGGAACACAACCAGATTTGAGTTGGGCACAATTGATCGACATAGTGACCGACGAAGCTCGTAAAATGTTAATTCGACGACAGACGGAAATATCGTCAGAGATGGGTACCGATCCAATAATCACATGGAGACATCTTGTAGAAACAATACATGAGGAATCTGGAGACTTTTGGAGACGGAAACAAAGACACTCAAGTGTTGAACGATCTACAGAACCTGACCTCTCGTGGCATCAGTTGGTGGATATCATTCAGGAGCAAACCACAATTGCTAATCGAAAGCAAACGACAAGCAGGGGTATCCAACCAAAATGGAGTTGGACTGAAATTGTCAATGTCATTCAGGAGGAAACGGAAGAAATACTTCGTTTGAAAGCACTGAGCAACATGACTTCGAAAGCTACGACAGCTAGTTTCGCAACGCCTTCTCACATGCAAGGAACTCAAACAGACAACGATAAAACCAGTGTTGCTGTTTCCACGTTGCGCACATGGGTTCGTGACCGGCCAAGGAGGGTGCAGTGGGAAGATGCCACAGAACCTGAGATAGAATGGGATCGACTAGTAAGGGAGATTGAAGGTGCAGCCATTGACGAGTATATCAGAGCACATGGACTTGATCAGCCAAGAGAAGCACCAGTCGTTAGTGTATTTAAGTTGAAGAAGACACAGGTGGAAACACAAAAGATTACGACATCCGACGCTGCGACAAGTCCCGTTCTTGACTGGCGTTTGCTTATAAATGAAGTACAGGAAGATGCAGTGGAAAGCTACAAAAGTCAAACAAGGAAACACCAAGATACTATACAGCGAGTTCCAGTTGCAGGTGTGTTTAAGTTAAAGCAAGAGGAGAAGCCGCGCGTGGAGAAACATGACACTGGGACAGATCCAGCATTCTCGTGGAAGAATATTACTGAAGACATTGAGACGTCTGCGATAGAGTCTTACCGCAGGACTAGGAAGTCTGAGCAACCAACAAGCATGGGTGTGATAAAATTAAAATCGACTGAGAAGGAAAAGGAAAAGGACGATAACTTTACCCAGTCAGATCAAAAGTGGTCTGATATCATTACGGACTTGAGAGAAGAGTTTGAAAATGAATATCGAAAAACAATTCGTCAACTCCAGTCTAAACTTGTTGATTTAGAAGAGATCCCAAAATCCTTAGGTGTTTTAACGCTGAAAGGTCCAGAAGGCCCATCACTCATTGACACAGGAACACAGCCGGAGTGGACGTGGGACGTCATTATAAACGGGGTACAAGAAGAAACTGAAGAATCAATAATAAGACAGCAACGCAGGCAAAGGCAAAGGCATCTCGATTCGATGCTTACAACGTCTGTCCAAGTTGACGTCGAAACAGTAGATGCGGGCATCGGAGATGACGTCATTAGTAAGGAAGACGATTTTGTTGAAGTACGTAACGCCTCGAGCCAGGTTTCAATCAGATATCTAGACAAATCAAGTGAAACATTACTTTCAGTGTCTGAGAGCGGAGTGCAAGTCATTGCAAGAACAACAGATGTTGGAACATCTGCTTGTCAAAGTACAACGGATACAGGGAGTGATGCCATCTTCTTCCAAATGCCATCAGTCGGAATTACATGCGCGCCAGATATGGTTGACACTCACGTGACTGCCAAAGAACAATTTATGGAGGTTACGTCAACAGCTATACAGTCTACGCCACAATATAGCTCCATTGGGATCACAACTATACCTTTTCAGTTGGAATCAAAGTCAACCCAGTGTAAGCATGATGTAAAAGATGTATCCGTGGAGGTAACAAGAAGCATGGCGGATGGGTTCCAGCAAACACAAGTAGGAACGACGAACGTAAGTCTAATGACTAATATTCAAAGAAACGTAAAACAGCAAGGCGTGCAGATTTCGTCTGACTGTGTTACTCAATCATCACAAACTGAAATATGTACTTATGACTCATCCGTGATGACGGATCCCGTGGAGGAAGTTCAAGAAGTCACAATTGTGGCTGAAGTTGAACAAAGATCAGAGGCTAGTCATGAAGAGCAACAAGTTGAGCAAGAAGTTCAGGCAACCCGAGACACGTTTGAAACGTGGACATTCACTGACGTTGCTAAATTTACCGATCAGGAGACTGAAGTATACATCACGGAATTTGACGATTATGATGAAAAAGTAGTTTCAACAGCTCTATTTGCCCAACAGATCGGAGATGTTAACACACACGAAATATCAACGGTTGCATCACCAGACACTGCTTCAGTCTGTACTGAAACTGTGATGGCGGATATGGAATCAAAGCACGTGCAAACGCTGATTGACTATGTTTCTCGAGGATCGATTGCTGTACCAGAAACTTCAGATTTCCCTACACAAACGTCTATAATAGAACAGAACCATTTTTCTGGAAGTTTTGTACCATCGATGGTCGAAGAGAGTATTCAAAGTGTTCAAGAAATGTCTGAATTCTCCCAACATATGCAGTTGTTTTCATCTGACAGAGAATGCCAGGTAGCCCCTGAAGTACCAACGTACAAAAACGAGGGTTCAATGGCAAAACCAGAGATGAATACTTTAGGTACTGAATGTTACGTTTCTGATGACGAAAGTGACACTGACAGTGGAATTGACATTGATTGTCAAACTCATCCAGTGTTGGTTTTCTCAATGGAAGAGTTCGAACAGATCAAGATAGAAATGAACGAATACAGACAAATGCAAGAACGTATGAAAGAACTCAACGAACGTCTAAAAGAATTTGAGGATATGGCATTGCTTAAAGATAACCTGGAACAGGTGGATATTGGTATTGAAACTGATTGTAAAGAATTTGAAAACGACGCCACTCAGACTCTACTAAGTCCTGTCAAAGTGGAAAGTTCACAAACAGCAACTGTTGATCTGACCGACCGAAGCTCATCACCAATCAATCATGAGGTTAGAGAAACTGTCATCCAAACGATCCCATTACAAACGAAAGACATCTCGACTGAGGTGGATGAAGGTACTAGTCAAAACCAAAGTGTGCAGGCAACAGCGAATCTCAGAAATGTAGGAACCGAAACAGATAGCGAAGAAAATCATAGTAAACCAATGCAAGCAGCTGTTCACTCTCAACAAGCTTCCTGTCAATATGACCGAAACGACCAAGATATCGGGGTACAAGTAGGGAAAGATATAGAGAGTGTTCACCAAGGAAGTCAGGTAGATGTCATTATGAAATCTAGTGCTACAGAAACGGAGATTAAGGAAACGAATGCATCGACTCAATCATCCCCTATCGTTAGGGACAACGAGTCACAGTATGAGAGCTCAGAGAAAGATCGAGGTTCTCAAACAGTAGTAAAACAACTTGTAGAAACATCCACGGAAACGCAGGCCGAATTCGTACCAATGCAAGCAACTGTTGAATCCCAACAAGCATCCTGCCAATATGACCGAAACGACCAAGATATCGGGGTACAAGTAGAGACTAGTATAGAGAGTGTTCATCAAGGAAGTCAGGTAGATGTTATTATGAAATCTAATGCTACATCAACGGAGATAACGGAAACGAACGCATCGACTCAATCATCCCCTATCGTTAGGGACAACGATTCACAGTATGAGAGCTCAGAGACTGATCAAGGTTCTCAAACAGTAGTAAAACAACTTGTAGAAACATCCACGGAAACGCAGGCCGAATTCGTACCAACTGTTGAATCCCAACAAGCATCCTGTCAATATGACCGAAACGACCAAGATATCGGGGTACAAGTAGAGACTAGTACAGAGAGTGTTCATCAAGGAAGTCAGGTAGATGTTATTATGAAGTCTAGTGCTACATCAACGGAGATAACGGAAACGAACGCATCGACTCAATCATCCCCTATCGTTAGGGACAACGATTCACAGTATGAGAGCTCAGAGAATGATCAGGGTTCTCAAACAGTAGTAAAACAACTTGTAGAAACATCCACGGAAACGCAGGCTGAATTTGTAGAAAAAACATCAGTTGATCTCGTGGATGCAGTTGTTCACACCGAGACGTCAGAATCGACGTCCAACGTTACTCAAACCGAAGTCCATGTCAGAGATAGCTCCTCACAGGTTGAAAATCCAGAAAACAGTTCAAGTACACAGACTGATGAGATCGATGTTAAAGATGAAATGTTAGATCCAATCGTAGTACTAACTACTGATGCTTATGTTCAAGCTAATCAGCCTGTGAAAGATTCATTGTGTTCAATTACACAAACTGAAGACAATAAACCGAAACTGAAGGATACAGCCACCTCGTTTGACCTTTCTGTAAGTGATGCCCAGATCCAGACCACCCTTGTGACCAAGGAGTCAGCCTCCTCTCAGGCACAGCAAGAAATGTTTTCATCTCTTACTCAAACTGATCAGGAAGAGAAAGTGAAAGTCGTTGAATCATCTACATGGATGGATCTGTCATATCACTCCTTCAACGGGCAGACGGATCTTCCATCGAGAGAAAATCAAGGTGTGCAGTATCAAAGTGCATCACATGATACCGAATCACAAACAAGTCCTGTTTTAACTTTAGAGAATGCTGTCAACACGATCAGCAAAGAATCTACCGACAACAGTGCACAGACCTTCGAGACGAAGCAAGTCAATTTAGTCACACGAGATTCAGAAGTACAACATTCACCCGAAGCAGATGATTGCAGTAGTCAGACGCTCCATATGTCACTGAAACATTCCTTTACTGAGACCGATGAGAAAGTTTTAAGTGATCAGATGGTCGGTACAAACGAGATAAGCTTGAAAGATACTGGGTCACAAGCAGATGTTTCGGTGTGCAGTCAACTGTCACAAAGTGAAATATGCATGCGAGCGATGGAATCACAGACAGCCGTTGTAACAACCGCGGAGACCGGTACGTCGTTTGCGTCCTTGGTCACCATGAATGATAATTCTTCGCAGTATGATACCAAACTTGGAACAACTACAGAAACACAAACTGATGTCTTGTCAACGTCGGATGTGAGCACTTTGTACGAAATAAGTTCTCATATCGACGGTACTACGCAATACGAGGGACATGCCGATGATCGAGGTGTGCAAACTGAGCCTAAGACGGTTGCGTTTAAACAGACATCTACTGACGAATTAATACTAACCATAAAGGAAACACAAACAGAGAGAGAAAAGAAAGTCGATGTAGTAGATCATGGGGCACAGACTTTTGTGGAAAACAATGACGTCGGAGTGACGGTGAACATAGAAAATGAAAAAAATGACACGGGGGTTCAAGTGTATGCTGAAACACAGGATAAAGAGTTCTCGTGCGACTTCAAAGAAATTGAATACATTGCAGTAGAGAAGGAAGTGGAAGTAAAAGAAGCCAGTGTTCTCCATCAACAATCTTCAAGTACCTTTCATAACCAATTTGACGAACTCAAGATGCCACAAGAAGAAACCGGGACCATTTTCAGACCGGATAGCTCTGTAATAGGTCATCAATTCAACCCGGAGACTTCAATCTTCTCGATAGGTACCGTTGTGCAGACAAATGATATTGGAACATCTTTCGAGACCGCATATCAAAATGAAATTTCCTCTCAGGTGACACCAGATGCAGACATCAAGTCTACCCAGGTACAAACAACAACGACTCAACGATCTTTGTCTCCTCTTCCGATACCTACGCTTTTTGCCTCAACTCAAATTTCTCTTCAGCCGGTCCACACGACAACATTGCAAATACAAGTTAACGAAGGCAGCGAGGCTTACACAGAAGATAATATTGAGGAAAATGTAATAAGGGTTGTGGATGCTACTACACAAACCAACGTTTCATCCATTGTAACTACAACACAAACGGTTCCTGAAAAGACTGTTATGCAACTACCATCTCGTGTAGATACTATGGTAGACGTTCGTCAAGACAATAGACAGCGCAGCTTCGAATTCCATCCAGTTCAACATAGTCGCGGAACAGCTACATACAATTCAATAAGAAAAGAAATGGGCACACAGTTTTTAACGCGGGAAGTCGTAAGAAAGTCCCATAGTCGTCGAGATGTTGCACTGACTAGTGAAGGCACCTTCATGGATTTGACAACACGTACGACGTCCTCAACACAGACCATGCGCACCCCGATGGTTAACAGTGGTGCCCAGGTCATGCCTTTAACGTCTTCAGTCGGGGTATACTCTGATATAAAGCCACGTACCGTCAGTGAAGGGATGAATACCCAACCAAGGATGGTAAGAGATGTTCCAGTTCAAATTGAAATCCCAGAGAGAAGAGTGGATGTTCTTATTGAGAAACACGTACGACCAGAAACAACCCGTCCCATCACACCAAACACAATGGAAAAACTAGAAAAGGAATTAATTGTAGAGATGAAGACAGAACTGAAAAATCAAGTGAGAAAGGAAGTAGAAGCAGAGTACGTGACAGAAATTTTACCGAGTCTTTTAGAAGAAGCTCTTAGAGAAAAGCTTGCGCAAGAGGAAAGGTCAAGACCAAAGTCTCGTGACGCAGTAACCTCCCCTCTACGGGGACGCTCTGTTGAGAGAAGCTTCCAACATTCAGAGTCTTGGCCATTTTCATCCACTGAGGCACCTGAACCAAGTTATCTTAATGAAAAGGAACTACATGTATTAAGGGAGAATACCAGAAGGGACTTGAAACATGAATTGAAGGATGAAGTTAAGAGAGAAATTGAAATGGAGGTAAGGAAGGAAGTCGCTAGAGAAGTTGAAGAAGATGTCCGACGACAGGTTGCTAAAGACGTTGAAGCAAATGTTCGCAATCTCATAGAAGACTACGTCAGAGATGACGTTATAAAAGAATTGAAAGAAGAATTAAGGGACTCGGTAAAACGAGAAGTTGCTTTTGAAGTGCGCAGTGACATTAAGAGAGAGGTAGCCTTAGACGTTCGACACGAAGTAAAACGCGAGATTGCTGAGGAAGTACGAGACGAAGTTAAACTTCGGGTTAGAGGTGAAATCAAGAAGAGTGTCGAAGAAGCTCTTCGAGAGGAAATGAAACCATATGTTACCAGGGACCTCAGGGACACATTGAAGGACACAGTCAAAAGTGATCTCAAAAATGAAATGACATGGGAAGTTAGAAATGAATTAGCCGATAAAATGGAGAGTGAAGTGAAACAGGAGCTTATTGAGCGTTACAGGAGTGAGGTGTATAACCAAAAAGAACGAGAAATTAAACATGAGATTAAGGAGTCTGTGAGGCAAGAACTTGAGCCGCGGCTAAGGGAAGAGATAGAAAAGGAACTGCGGGAGGACATAACTCATGAGCTTCAAGTTGCAAACCTTGCTTTGGTGACGTCACAAAAGTCCGTCGTAATCGACAAAGGAATATCTGCTCACAAAATGAAAGTAAGAAGTATACCAACTCAGGTTGATTGTCCCACAAATGACCAGGGAGTGCAAGTCACCGAAATGAAGCCACAATCACTTGAGAGAATATCACAAACTCAGCCCACAGTCATGGAGAGAGGTACCACAACTCAGAAGAGATTGCTTAAAGAATTTACTATTCAGATCGAGCCTGTCGTGTCTGAGACTGGAACTAGTCCTGCCCGACACGTCTCTACCAAGACATTTGGTCTCCAAACTGACCTACCAATGGTTGAGCGAAAACAGCGATCAGACCAGTATGTATACATCCCACCACGCATCGACGAAGGGACGCAATCGATGGTGATTAATGCATTAACGAGTACCCCCGTACAAGCTACTCCTCAAAGGGATGAAAAATCAGTTTTTCATGATAGCCTAACTTCATCTTCGTCAAGCACGAGAACGTACGGCACTGATATGGTTATAGAGAGGAGAAGTCAGGGAGTTCAAGCCCATCGAACACCCTTACCGGGACGGCCAGCTCAAGTACAAACTTCTGATGATTTCGGATATACTTCATCTTCTATGCAATTCCAACCAGCTACAAAGGAAGCTTCAACAGGCTCGGCTCTTGCACAACAGCAAATATCAACCGAATCCCAAACAGTCCGGCGTGTTAGGGACGTCCCAATTCAGTTCGCATCTAGAGCCACTTACCAAGACAACTCAACTAGTCCTGAACGCCTCGTCGATACTTCAGACAGATATGTACAGATTGGTCCAGTTTTGAGAGACTCGGCTAGCTCACCCGTGCTGTTTCCAAGTGAAGAAAGTTCTCAACTTTTGGCGCAGAAATCCGTTGCCGGCAGCAATGTACAAAAACAAACCTCCTTATCACAGATCGAACGAAATCTCACCGATTACGTTCATGGTCAAGACCATCAGGAAGTGCAGTCTATGAATCATCATCTTCGATCCTCAAGTAGTGACCACCATACAAGGAAACTTAATTCAATTAAAGAAGAGCCAGTCAAATTAATAAAAAACACGAAAGTATCGCGAAAATCTGACGCTGAAACCGCTAGACTTGATGCGGAGTTATATAACCTTCTCAAGCAGGCAGAGAGTTTGGGATCCATCTCAAGTTCTACCTCTAAATCTAAGACATCAATCATTAACAGTAGCAGCACCGAAAGTCCTGCTCAAATGGTAAATGTTGCTACTACCATTCTACAGAAGCTTCCTCCACGATGCCAAGTGATGATTCTACAAGCATCTACCCCGAGTGCAACGTACACGACAGCTATTCTTACAACAAGTAACGTTAGTCCTACTATGAGCACAGGCTACCACCACTCTACTTTGTCCAGAGGTACAGCTGTTCTACCATCTTTGTTTGGACAAACTAGGGGACCGATGCAATCATTATTACATGATACTGCAAATAAAGAAACAAGAACGGGATATCTAAGTGGAAGAGGAAAGGGAACGAATAGAAATGGAAAAGCAGGTCAGGTCAGGTTCGCCGACCAGGAGGACTTGCGAAAGAAAGAAACGGAAGGTAAAAGGGAATATTCTTACTCGTCGTCAAAGACTTCAACAAGGCGGTCTGAACCCATCCCCGTTTCCAAGAAGATGTTGGAACTTGAAAGCCGATCATCCAAGGGTATCACTACAAGACTGAATGAGCTTTATGGCGGCTCCCCACCAGTGAGAGATGATGCAGGACTAAAAGGTGGAGTGGAAGGCGACATCGACACCGGTGACTCCGAAAATGATGCAGATCATCTTAAGTCCATCTTGAGAGTTCGAAAGACGGCTTCTCAAGGGAGTGGATACCTACTGAAAAAGAGGTCATTGGCAGAAAACGGTGATGAAATGACGACCGACTCCGATGGGAGCTCAGTTTGTGATCAATACGACGTTTCAGGTGCGATCGGTGTCGGAGATTCTTCTACTTCTAAAAGTCCTGTTGCCACTTCCATATTACGTGAAAAGGGCAAGGTTAAACAAGACCTGTCTATGTCAGGGGTTATTGAATCCAAATCGACGACCTTGCTTACAGGTTATCGTGCTTATGATTCGTCGAGTGAACATTCTACAAAAAATAAAAAATACACAGCTTATTCCGGCTACCAGAAACCCGAGAGAGATTTAAAGAAGTAGGTATTATCATTTTCCCCGTGTAAGCAGTCTTTACAGTCCTTCATGGAGTCACTTTTTAAATCTTTAATCAACTAAGTGTTTATAACCATTTTTATCTCTCTATTATCTCCTTACATCCTCAACAACTTAATGGCATGAACTACTTATATTTTGCGCGCTAAATATTTTTCGTGAAAATGTATATAGAAAATTATACTTAAGATATTGTGGACTATGCTATTTGTTTTACGAACTGCAATAAGTAAGTGTTTATACATGAGGCTGTTAACAATACTCACACGGAAAAACGACTATATAGCACTGTACTAAATACGTGCTACCAGACTCATGTTAATAGTGCAGTGCCGTTTGAATTGTTTAAAAATGCAGTTACATTTTCATTAGTAGTTATTCACAATACTTTTCAGTATAATTGAAAATATTCTTTCTTGAGAAATGTTTCGGGGTCATGAATGCTACTGTATTGATTACTATCTTTGACTAATCAAAACCCATTTCAAGTACTGAAGTTCCATTCAAAATTTGTGAAGCATTTACGATTGTCTATTTTACATTAGATTAGTACTAACGTACTAATGTGAATTAAAGATATGATTTAATGACTAAAATTTACCTTCAAACTTTACTAAGTGAAACAGTCTCGGAGGGTTTTGGCTGGCTTAGTTACAACCTTATATTGGTTAATACTCGGTACTTCGGTCAAAATTGCCGGTCAAATTTCAAAAGCAGTTTCAATATTTTATGTAAAAGTTAAAAATGCATGTTTTATTCAGTTATGCAATGTTTTCAACATACCACTGAAGTTGTCACATTCACCGAGGTATGTTCATTGCAAACTTCTATACTTTCAGAAAATAATGTAATCTGTATTAGTTGTAAATATTTGGTATGATAGATCTTAGAGTTTATTCGTATATTCCTATAACTTTGTACTTATTACGTATCTACATATTTTTGTCTTTCCTTTGATATGGTGTTATAAGGTAATGGATAAGGTAAAGTTAATTGATAAGGTAATGGACGTGACTGAAATTTATCGAATTGTCATGGGCTGGCTATCAGCAAATAATGAATGTTGACCGCGAAATATGAAAATGGTTGTCATTACCGAGTCGGTCTATTCGTCATTGTAAGGGTGATTGCCGTAGTTCGTTATGTATATATGTTTTAAATGTTTCATTCTGTATGTCCGGTGGATAAGGACCTTCAGGATTACTGAGTAACCCAGTACTGTTTGTGTGCATATTATAATTAAGAGTTGCACGTTAATTTCATGCTATTTACATACATTTGTGACGATTGCATAATCTCTTGAAACCTTTCTTGAGTAACTAGCTAACATATGATTTGTTTTTCAATTTGGAGATAGTTTGTTAAATTATATCTGGCAACAGTAGAATGAATATCTTAATGGAAATTAAGTTTAAAAGGCTTTTGTTGGAAATATTTATCCGACGAAAATCATTATCTTACTACCAAATATCCGTTGGATTTCAAAGACTATTTGAAACTAACTGGTAACAACAAAACTATACATGAAGTGTTGTTATACAGTTACACAGTTAACACTATTAAAATTATTCTTGGTACATTTATGTACAAATTAAATAATGCTAATAGAATTCTTTCATGCAAGTTATTCACTAGATTGATAACAGCTTTGTTCAACTTTACCATGGGCAACAATGCTTAGATATATCGTATGACAATATGCATATGCATCAAAAGTGTTTTTTCTGAAGTTATGCTCATATATTCCTTAAAAGATTTTTTTTATGCAGCAAACTGATGAGTAAAAATTCAGTGAAAGTCCTTTACTAGCTCATGTCACCGTGCACTATGCATACCATGCCGATATTTCAAAATGTCAAAGAAAATTCAAAAAGTGTTTTGTACGTTTTATAATTTGTGACTGTTTTGACAAACCGAACAGCTGTATAATCCATTTAATATGAAACTCACATGGTTCGCTTAAGATCATAGTAACTAATTATCTTAATGATTTGCACAGTAAAATACCTTAAAATTGTCGCTACTTAGTCAATACTCTTAAGGCTTTTTTAATTTAATGGAAATCAAAGTTTTAATGATATTTTCTATACAATTCTAAATGGTATATTAGTATTGAATGGAATATGTGTAAATGCATTTCCTGCATTTATTATTATTATGTTGACGAAATTAAGGTTAATTAACTACTACAACAAAAGGGAAAGTGAATTGGGTTTTGAGGAAGATGTAAATTTACGCATTTGCATATTTGATAGCATTTTAGTATTTGAAGCTTTGCACCTGAATAAGATTTAAACACCAAATCACGAACTGCTGATATAGTCTGTAAATGTAAAGTAGGTACCAATATTAAAGTATATTTACCTAGTCACGCATATAGTTATAACATACTCTTAATTTGTATCGGACATCCAAGAGAGTAAAATATATATCAAATGGGCAGCTTAAAAATTGTTTATTTAATTTTTGAAATGAAATTGAGAGCGTGAGTGGCACGTATGCGGACAACACATTTCGCGCAACACTATATCAATATATTATCCTCTATGAGTCATCCGTTTTGATCCCAAATTTCAACAATCTAATTATTTATAGTAGTTTTCATATGTACTTCCCTGGTAGTTCTAACCTTCCAAATTTTGCAGATGTTGAGGATTGTTCACTTAGGCAAATAAATGCCTTAATGTCAGTAACTTGTTTGTTTGATTTAACTTGATCATTTGATCTTGTAGCATATTTGAGTCCAATTTTGATGACTTTTAATCAAGTTACGCGTCAGGGAAGACGGAGGGGTGGGGTGGGGGAGACAGGTGACGGAGGTGGAGACTGGAAGGAGGTGGCACAAACTTCTAGATACAGTGGGACATTTCGAAGGGTTAAATCGTACACGTACCTCAAAGCGTTCCTTTTGTGCATTTTCCCACATGCATCTTCCAGCATATTATTGGTTAACAAGAACACTTTTCAACAACATGGCACATTTTCATGCCGTGTTTTCTTTCTTCAAAATACGAAAAAGTTTGAAATAACAAGAGGGTGGTGCCTCTTAATTACTGAAGGAAAAGGGAATATTCTTTTACGGGAGGGAAAGCAACATTTCTAATGTATGAAATGGTGCTCTGTGCCCCCTTCCTCCCCATCCCCTTCTATCGGCTCCGCTACTTTACAAT
>JAIPMN010008772.1:0-14424 GCA_020650975.1 Apostichopus californicus | reverse complement strand
CTCCCACCATATCAAGTATATTTTCAGGTGATTTATACCAAATAGATATAGTTTTGGGGTGTTTTAAGGCTTAGGTGTCCGGAATTGTCCATGTCCATGCTACTTTATATAGCCGAGTACACTGTTCAGTTCATCATGTAACATTAACAACTCCCTGCTCGTACATACACAGCCATAATTCACTTCATCATTATACTTATACACAAATAGCTTGGTCTAGGTGCATATAGGGGCGGGACATAGTCTATTCGAATACACATCGAAATGGTTTCTAGCTCTACAAAGCAACGGAGGAGAAGGAATTGAAACAAGACGGCAAATCTCTCTGGTAGATTCTTTCGAAAACTGGAAAGCGCTGAAGGAGGTTGGTGGTTGCAATCCCGCAGTCGAAGTAGCTTAAAAGCCTAGGTAAGTCAAATAACTTTCATTACCAATTCAACTACGGTAAGGCTGTTGATGGCCAAGCTACAATCACTTTGGGCTAGGCCTGTAACGTTAGTTAAGCCATACAAGTTACATTCAGGTAGTCTTAGCTAGTGTCAGGACACATGTTAAAAGTATCTGTAATAACTAATACGGTGAATATAGCCAAAGGCTTGGCCTGAATGTCTGACATGGTCCTAGTCTAGTTGTATAGTCCAGACGATCATGAATTGCAGCCACCACGGTCGGCTAGGGTATTCATCAAAGCCTCAAAGTAGGATAGGAATATAGTACTACTAGGCTAGGCGGTTTCAGTTATTCCCCGCACACAGTACTTTCCGCTGAAAAACCAACTCATAGATATAAAATGATGCAGGCCACTATTTTGGATTGGGCGATACTCACTGACAGGTACAGTTTGCTGGAACAAAGGAACAGCGGGGAACCAAGAGGCAGCTTGAAACTTGTCAAAATGAAACAGAAAACTGTTGAGTATGCAGATTAATTTGTGACATGTATTACCAGCATGGTCTACGAAAGAGGAACTAACTAACTAGTAAAGGTCGTTTACCCCCAAACTAAGCTAGGGTTCATTGAGCATTTTGAATGAGTGAGCTGAATGGCCTACTGTAAATAGACATTGTGAATCATTCGATGTGAAAAATATGTTTGTTCTACAAGTGAATACTTAGTGAGCTGAATGGCCTATATATTGTGAATCATTCGATGTGAAAAATATGTTTGTTCTAATACGGACCATGACAACCAATATTTCATCATGCCTCTTCCGAACCTAAGCTATCCTAATAATAATCTAGTTTCCGAGCTAAATTCTATCCTGCTACAGTCAAATTCTATCATCTCCATCCTCCTAAATCATTTCAATGTGCCTCATCAGTTCAGTAAGCCATTCTGCTCCTCCAAAAGCACCCAGTATTTTCAGCTTTACAAAACGTTTTCCGCTGACAAGCTGTGAAAGTACCGTGTGCGGAGAATAACGATACCCCTACTAGGCTACTCCTAACTAACCTAATTTTGTGCAGCAAGGGAATCAATTTCTTACAAAATGATACCTGTGTTCAAAAAGAGCTATTTTATTAGTGCAGTTAACATCACTGTTAGCCTTACATTTCTACAAATGGCAATGAGACCTTATTTCGTTCATGGTATTTTGCGTCCTCCAAAAATCCACAAGAAGATAAATAAATTGATGTCGGCCTACTCATTATAATGTACGAACATTTGATAGGCCTTCCCAATATCACAGATCTATGACAGACAGCATTGTAAACTTTGTCATTCTTTATCACAGCTACGTTGGATATGTGGCGATAAAGTACTTGGCAGCCATCGATTTCAACTATCACAGAAACCGTCCCAAAGAAAGATGGAGATGGGAATGATGAGTAAGTGTTTCTGTCTATGCCTCATCATATGCTTATGTAATATGTGTAGTGAATGGCATTAGATGTACAACCCAATTCAAATGATACCTTTTAGGCACACTTCTGACTCACTTCACAACAGAATATTTACATATTACCACAGATGCATTTGGTGGTTTGTGGATTCATTTATGTCTTAAACCAGAAGTTAAAATGCATAACTGAATTGAAACACTTTCAAGGTATTTACCTAGTATATGAGCATACAGTTCTTCACTCCTTTTGATTATGTTAATTGTTTCTAGTGAGTATTTCTTAGTGAAAACAATCAAGATTTAATTGAGAGCAGCCTTAGAGCTTAATATGTAGATAATTGTTAAAATACCCTGTGTGTTGATTAAAGGAATATGCAAATCACAACCACCTGTTATGATTTCTTTTCAGGGTCACGGTGAAGTACTCCAAAGCCACCAAACAATGGCATCTGGTACCTGTGAAAGAGCCCAAAACCTATGGATACATTCTGCATTTCGGGAGAACATCGTGAAAGTTCTGGTAGTTAATCTATGTTCATTCAAACAGGCTGGAAAAACCCTACTTGATGAACCAAGAGTGTCCACCGTCCATAAGCCATCAATGGAAGACTTACAGAGCCAATATAAGAGTGGGTTTACAGATAATCAATGGTTGTAGATTCTTAAGCTCATTTCCACATATATGTGATATGATTAATCAAACATTAAACAGCAGCAGTTAAAATTAATATTGGCAGTTAAAAGATTGTAGAATGTTTGACAAAAGTCCTGACAAAAGAACATTCAAAACTATACCATCATTTGCTATTATTTGATCCCATTCGTTATCACAGCTTGCATGAGACCAAATGTTATGGATGTTAGCTCCTTAATTCACAGGAGATAAAATACTGCAAGCAAACATCAAACATCGTTATTAAATTTATGCCCATATAATTTAATCTCACCAATTCTAGTCACCAAATTAGTATAAGAACTACTGACATTGTGCGTGTAGTACATTTCTGGTGAAAGTGAGACACGTGATTCAGTTTTTGTGGACATATCGGCGAGGTATGGATTGTTGCTTTGGAAGAAAAACCGCCCCGTATTCCACAACTACCTATCCTATATTTTTCAAAGTTGTTCATGCATATAACATTGGCCTACATATGTCAAAATAAACATGTCTAGCATGTATTGTCTTTTTCTTAAACAATACCTGGTCCTTTCCCTACCCTCAAAGAAAGTTATCTTATAATCCATGATATGCATTGAAAAAGATAAATGTTTCTTAATTTAAATATGATTTTCTAAAATATCCCAACTCTAAATCCGGTGTAGTGACAATCCTCTGATGGAAACCTGTTCCTTATGCACCAAACTGCACAGGATGGGATGACTACACGATTGTAACGTCCAGTTCTGATGGCTTTCCGGTAAAGGACCTATATGGAGTGTACCTGTAGGTACTATAACATGACCTGTGTCCCAGTATCAGTAGGTCATATCTTTGGACCATTGCCAGATCCAAAGCTTCGGGTCCATTATTAATGACCGAAAATGTACGTTTGTTTAATGTAGGAAGCAAATGTCTTGACATATGATCTGCTTGGTTCTCGAGTTATAAATGAATGTTATGAAGGGGGTCTTGCAACCCTAATCCCAAATATAAATTAGCATGTTAAACTAGCCAAACTATTGCAACCAGTATAATATTATTTAGCAATTATTGTCAGCCGATACTCATAGCTAGTACAGTAACTAGGCACAGTACCTCTTGATTACAGTTCACACCTCTCTTTAAATGACCCCAATTCGTCATGAAGATAACGAAGAAAGGCCATGTTCGAGTATATCCGTCGACCTACTTATAGCAAAATATTACTAGATACGACTTCATTTTACAATCGCGTATTAAAGAACTCGCACTCAATGATTGGATACAGCAACTACTCTCCTACAACCGTGCATCAGTAATTACTACTTTGTGTTCGTAACAGGACATGAACAGTAGTTACTGTACAAGCCATGAGTATCAGTTGTTTTTGTATACCAGCAAGGTCTCTGCTGTGACACTGTTTTAATGAATACTCCAGAGGCAACCTATGTACAGTAATACTCTGAAATTAGACATCATAAAATTCAATATTTTTGTAAAATGATGTGATTGGCCACTGTATAAAATTGTCATAAATTATAGAAGGGAGTTATTTTCTGTATGGCTGATGTGATTAATTCTCTCACATAGAGAGAATATGGGTGTTGCCATATATATACATTCTTCAAAGTTCACTAAATTATAAGATCACTTCTCCAAAATAAAACATGATTTGTGGATGTTGTTTGCAACATATGCCTACACAAAATAAAATAAATAAAGGGATTAGCGGCAGGCATTAAACCCAGTTCCCTCTCCCACAATGAATCCATCGCAAGGTTTCACAATAGAAAGAAAGTTTCAGTCAGATCTGGTCAGTCAAGCTCATTACACTGTTCCTGCAGTAGGCTATGCAGTAGGCCCACTCTGGACAAAAAGATGGTAGGAAAAATTGTACCAATTATTAGGGCTGGACTGGTTGCCGGGGGTACTTGGTAAGCACCCCAGCCTTGGCCCCTGAATCATCAATTTGAAATTAAAAAAGTAAAAATTTAGAACCACTTGTCAGATCTCCTTTGTTTGTTTTTCACCTTTGTGTTTCTTATACTTTTCCATTTTTTAGCTAATATGGGCCTGCCCGGTCCCCACCAACCCCCCACCCCCATCTGAATCATCTGCTTCTGTGTCACACTTTTGTCAAAAGCAGAATTATTGTTGATCTTTGGAGGGGAAGGCATGTCCCAACAAAATATGTCCCTCCAAGGTGAAGAATATTACACCCATACATACCTGTATGTCATATTGAATTACCACTATGCATTACATCAGTGAAAATAACTAAAAATATAAATCAGCATCACAACCTTTAAGCAAATGAAGGTTTCTCAATGTAGCCTCCTATCCTCACTGGATGCATCTCCTAAGTCCCAGCCAAGAAAGCTAAATCCAACACACCAATGTTCAACAATGTCAATGCTATAGATAGGCAATCCAGAATATATTTATGTTAAAAAGCCTGTGGCATTTGGATAGATCTGACAAAAAGTACTTGGTGGGTGTTTTAGTGTTCTTCTAATGATTTAGCAACCATTTTACTATACAGTGATTTTTATAAATTGCAATGGAATAATTAAGTGTTCCTATTTTGTGTTGCGGTTTTGGCAGCCCTCAACTTTGTCCCGTAATATTAATTACTTTAATTCCTGTGTATAAAAATTGCTATACATATTGCACTTGTATCGCAATTTGGGATGTGACCCCCGATCAATTATTCCCAGAATAGATGAAAAAGAAAAAAAAAAAAGATGAAAAAAGATAAAGCAAATTCATACATTTATAGATAAGTCACAAAGTACCCGATGCTGATGAAAGTGCCATTTACAGAATCTACAATATCATTTGGATTAGGCTTGTGCTTCAGTGTATATAGTTTTAATTTATAATCAAAAGAATTTCATTGCTTAATCCATAGAAATCAAAAGAAGCACAGTATATTTTGCAAATTTATAAAAAGTAAGTTTTCTGCAAAAAAATGATATATGTTTCTGTTACCATTAAAGTCGCAAAGCAATTATCGTTTTGAAGTTGAAAGAGTTATTAAAACTGAAAATTCAGGGTTATACACACCAGCATTGCCATGTGGGTGTTTTAAATGCCAAACATGATAAATTTGTGCATTTTTCAAATTTCATTGGCTGGAAGAAGTGAATGGTCGATCCAAAATGCATTTTGATGTTTAAATTTCCTTTCAATTTGCCCACCAATCTAAGAGAAAAGTAGCTGAAAATTATTCAATACCCCCCTGGTTTCAATCGTTTGTTGTTCAGACCGACTCATATACAGTATAGGCCTAAGGGTCAGTAAAAACATTGGATTTTGTAATTTTTGTTTTACCCCAGTTTTCATGTAGGCGACCCAAATTGCAACAAATTTCCAATCCACATAATTCCAGCCCACGTGCAGCACTTATCAATTGCCATAAAATAGCAGAAATGATGTTATTGGTGTTCCTGACCTGGCCGGGTTGCATTACAGAAAAACTGCCAACCCTTGTATACATGTATTGTTGAAAATCTTACTTACATTTACTGACCGAGTTCATCAATATGTGAAGAAAATTTAATGCTGGTGCAAAGCAACCTCTGTTTCATAGACAACGTAGTTGTCATCCTGGTGAAAACATTTGAAAATTTTAAGACATTCACACATCTTGCCAAATTTTTTTTTTAAGTACAAGCATGATACAGACGTTCAAATGGTTGCTACAATCTTGATTCCAACAGGAAGAACTTGAATCTATTTTATATAGACTAAGTTTTAGTTTTGAACTGTCAACATTTTTACGTTAATTAATCTTAACTCATGCATATTTCTATATTTCTTATTCTTATTGTTTAGTCTCCTATAAATTTATGAATTTGTTAAAGGGGTCGACCAAGTCATGTCTGCTAAATGTTTCACTTCAGAAAGAAAAAAATGCCAGCCCACAATGAAATCTTAATTTTACTGACCAAGTCATGCCTGCTAAATGTTTCACTTCCAAAAACAAAGAAACTGCCAGCCCACAATGAAAATCTTAATTTTACTGACCGAGCACTTGAGATGTCCTCTTTAGTACATAGCAAAGCCATTCGAAAGTTACTTAAAAGACATTCACAAATCTTCCCAAAATATAGAATACAGTCATACACATACAGACATTCCAATGGTCAGCTGCAATCTTTATTCAATCAAATACACAGTAATTGAAATGTTTGTTTTAGACTAATTTTTAGTTTTGAACTGTTGACCTTTTACGTAAACTAATCTTAACATATGCATACCTATCTATTTCTTACTCTTTAATCTCCTATTTAAATTTAAACCAATTTTAAATTTAAAGTTAGGCCTGCTCATAGTTTCAGTACAGCCCACAGTCTCATCATGTACAGTACACTATGCATGTGAAGTTGTGACCCCTCTAGGCTTCTGGCTTCGAACATCTGACAGGCCTACAGTGCCCTGTACCCTGCACATTGCTCAATCTACATTACAAATTAACCTTTCTAGTGAGAATTTGGTTCCCTCTGGCCACTTTATTGCTCCAACCGAATGATTGTCTCTGGCCCTCTCGTAGAAATTTGTATGGAGAGTCCCTGGTTAATTGCATATTGTATACAAGTTTTTGCATCAATTGACTCTGATACAACTTTTGCAGGATACGTGCCCTGTCTTCCATCAACCCCAAGCTCGAACCCATCTTAACTTTTGCCAAGGGAAGCCCAGAAAGAGCTGCAGTCGATGAGGTGAGAATCCCAAACATTACTAATAAAATCAAGTGTATTGAAAATGATATTTAGTTATATACTGAATACTGCAATAGCCATGACTATCTTTACACTTATATGGCAAATTCTGCCATTTTGGTAACTGATACCCAATAGATATACTTTACTCATAGGTCGAAAGATATGAACTGCAATTTGTTGATTTACTTCGCTCCTCTCTTACCTGTCTCACACTCCACAATTGCACTTTCCTATCTACCAAACTACACATTTGGAAACGTTTTAGCACTGCGCCCTCGCTCCCTGGGCCACGCCCACTAATTTCTCCTTCCGTATCTACCACCCGGAAGTTACTACGCGTGATTTGTTGGTACATTTTTCGCTTTCACATTGATCTAAAGATTCTTCATCTCTCTCATTGTGTCAACTTTTTCTTTTGTTCTTTTTTCTTTGTCCAGTCGGTCAAGAGACAATGGAACCATGTGGAAGAGATTCCCTGCATCGTAGGAGGCAAAGAGATCTTCTCTGGAAATACATATGAAGAAGTGGCTGTGAGTATGACGATCACACAAAGGTCAATAGAGGTCAAGATCTTGTTAAAACCATGTAAACACAATATTCACAAGAAAATGGACACTTGGATAGATAATGCTATTATTGGTAACTATGGTGACGACACATGTATGTAGATTTTGAAGAAGCCCATTCGTTTTGAGTGTTCTCACAGACTAATGGTGATTTGAGCTCGGTAGTAATTAAAAATGAAGCGCTGGTGAAGAAAATTTCTCTCCAGCAAAATGAGAGGTAACTTGTGGTCTCATGGAAGTTTCAGGGCCCGAATTTACGTTCCTAAGCAGGGTTTCCTGCAAAGGAGTCTCCTCAAATTCAAGAAGATCCTTCTAGGATCGAAATGTCACGCAGCCTGATAACTTTTACATTTTTAACAAGACAGGGTTTGTGATGTACTGTAGGTGAGCAGTACAGTAAATGACACTGGCTCTCTCTTTAGATATAAAAAGTTGAACAGATGATTTCATAAAAATCATAGATGCATATTGTTTTGATTTGCTTTTTTTGTTGGCTTTGATTTGAATTTGAATGGATTAGTAGGTACGGATTTTATCTTTAATGGATTACTAGGTTTGGATTTAAATGGATTAGTAGGTTTGCATTTGAATTTTAATGGATAAGTAGGTTTGGATTTTGAGTTTAATGGATATAAGTAGGTTTGAATTTTCGTTTGAATGGATTAGTAGATTATTTTGTTTCGAAAGGATTAATAGGTCTTGATTTTAATTTGAATTAAAATTAAAAATACAGTACATACTATCACATTTCATTTCACTTGAGGATGCCACATGACCATCCACCAGTTTCCAAATGATCATCTTTGCTGGAAAAGCCTGTGTCACATTAAAACAGCCACTAAAAATTAGTCTCGCCGCCATGTGTCATTCAAATATTTGCTTCTAAACATGTAGCATGATTGATTGGTAAAGTAATTTGTTTCCAATGCTTAAGGTTGTGGGACTGGCAAGGCTGCCTATGTAATTTCAATAACATGATAAGATGGCTAGAAAATGACAGCCTTAATTCATTAGGTGTGTGTGTGTGTGTACTGTCTGAGCTTACCAGCAGTCAGTGGCGGAGCGTCCATACAGTCATGAATTTTTTTTCTGTAAACATGTTCGACAGTACTGGAGATTTTCCAGCAACTGTTTGCGTTATAACGAAAAGAAAACTCGAACGCAGCTGTTTTCTGCATAAAAGGGTCTTCTTTTTCTACTTTGCATTTCTGCAAGGCCTGTGAATTTTCCATGGGCCCGGCTAGATAGAACCATCTGAACTGGGTCCATGGAAATGGAAATGCAAATGCAGCAATGCAAAGTAGAAAATGTAAATTACACAAGAAAAGAAGACCTTTTATGCAGAAAACAGCTGCGTTTGAGTTTTCTTTTTTCGTTATAACGCAAACAGTAGCTGGAAAATCTCCAGTACTGCCGAACATGTTGACAGCAAAAAAAATCATGAAGGTTTTCAAAATCTCCCAGTCTTTTATGAATCACAGTGTCTGAGATATAAAATTTTATATGCTGTGGTAATATTACCTATGTAAGTACTGTTAATGTACGTAAAAGTGAACAGTTAATTGCAGATAGAGTTTCATTCTGTATGTATCATATAAATTTATGGAAGCAATATATACTAGCTGTACCATCTGAATAGTAAGAACTGCTGGTATTAATCTCAGACTGTACACACACACATACATATGTAATAAACTTATGTCAAGTGACTGCTAGGGCCAGGTATATTTGTACATCCCTTCAGACTGAGATTCCCATGAACAGCTCAGCTATCATTTCCTAGCTGTGTTATCAGTAATGACATTTAACCTTCCACTTATAATTTTAACTGTATCTGTGGAATGTTGAAGTTTAAAAATTTAGCTTTTCACCTACCGGTAGCCCCTGGCAAGGACTACTTAAACTACATTACCCTTTTGTTTCCACTCTCAAAGTCAACATTTTTATGATTTTTATTCACCTGAGCAGAGATGAATTTTTGTACAGAGTAAAGTACAAAAGGAGACATTTTTTTTTTCTAGAGTTTTTTTATTATTTTTTTAAATTTTTATCCAGTAAGGAAATAGAGTACTGATCAATAAATTCAATAAAAACCTTTTATCACATTTACAGAGCAAAGTCTAACTGTGCAGGCATACATTGCTACACAGGCTTATCAACCAGAATCATTTTGTGATATGTGCTATCAATTAAAATATCTGCTACTGTACCTTGTGTCTGTACACAGCCAATTCACATGCTACTAGTATAAAGTATACAATATACTATTCATATGAAGGCGCAAAAATTTAATAATATATAGTTGTTATCATAATATATCATTGTACAATGTAATACCATATATGCAACAATATTATTGTGGATTTTTCACATTATATTATCATTTTTATGATATCATATTCTTGTATGATACTATGTGAATCGGGTTATACTATATATGCAACTATGTTATTGTGGATGTATTATATTATATTATTATTATGATACATGATTACTGTGTGACACTACGTGAATCGGGTGGTCTACTGTACATACAGTACACCCACCTTAATAGTACCAGTCGGTCATTACCATACTGAAAGGAAATTAAACTAGTGTCTGTTTAGTAGGAAAACACCGCTATTTACATAGATTTATTTTACAAACTGATACTTCACAGGTCCTGGGAGAGGGGGGAGGTGGGAAGGGAGAGGGGGAGGAAGAGGAAGGGGTGAAGTGGATGACTCTACCATGGATTGTTGTTACTGAAAGCAAGTGTTGGTTACAGTATCATTGAGGCAGAAAGTCGTGACGAGATAGGGGTCAAGGAGGGCTACATCTCCAGGGCTATGGGTTAATTTGAGTTTGTGGGAATATATTGATGGTGGCAGGGGGGGTGGGTGGGGAGAGAGGGATATAGGGGGAAATTAATGCTACAGTAGTGATTGGTTGTTAATACCTCGTTCTATTATTCTTTTGCAGCCATTCGACCATGGACATGCGATTGATACAGTTCACCTTGCGGACAAGGTAAGCTCATGGTTTAAAAATTATAGGGCCTGAAATCATCAGAAACATCTCTTGTGAAACTATTTATTATTTTATCCCTGCTATGTGTTTTCTTCAATTGTTGAGGAAATCATCTTTTGTGCTCTGCAGTTTCACATTAAGAGACATCTCAGGTCTGCAGAGATAATCCCTACAGTTTAATATCGATTTATCATAGCTGAGCAGGATTTTGCGGCTTATCTCTTGTATCAAGAAATGATCTCTCGTTGACAAGTTGTGAGCAATCAACATCAGGCACTGGATTATCCCTTTCCAGTTCCTGTTCAATTTAGCTTGTATCTTCATCATGTTATGACAAATTCCATTTCAGTATATATTTCTCTGTGATACCCATAAATCCACATTTTTCATTGTCCAACCTCTCCTTTGACGTACCTCTCAGGCAATCATTAACGACGCCATCCAGGCTGCCATGACTGCTCGAAGATCGTGGGAGGCCACCCCCCTCGAGGAGAGGGTCAAGATCTTCCTCAAAGCTGCCGATTTAATCTCGGGAAAATATAGGGCGGAGCTTTTGGCAGCAGCCATGATAACTCAGGTGTGTCTTGTGTAGAGCATGGTGGTCAAGCATGGTGGTCAAGCAGCTAAAAGGCGATTGACTTAACTCTCTTAGGATTGTAGTTTTCCATGTCCTGGCCTGATCATTACAATGTGTCCTTTGGCAAGACAATAAATCTCCATTTGCCCTCCTCCTTCACCTTAGACATAATGCCTCGGACCGACAAGGTCACTTGTAAATATACTCTTGGGCGCCAGACTATCGCTATGGGATATGGTTACATCAGGGGAGAAATTTTGATGTATGTATATATTAGATCCTCCTGCAAGCAGGAACTCGCGAAGAAGGCTCATTGGCTTATCAAAGCCGCAAGCTGACCGAAGTCAGTCTCTTACATTCATATTTAACGTCCATGATTATGAATTGTTAATTGTCAACAACTCTGTAACTGGACGACATACATTAATCTTGGAGTGACTCGAACCGGGAACCTTATGATTGAAAGGCACCGGCGTTAACCACTGAGCTAACACTCCAAAGATGATGGGAGGCTGAGGTGTTATGTCTTCCTGTTTTGTTACATGCTGTCCGACGGGATGGGGTGAGGCAGGGGAGGTGAGTTCCCCTCGATTTTATTCCGTCCAGAGGGGTGGGGAGAGGGGGGAGGGGGAGGGGGGCGCTAGGAGTGTACTTGGATGCACCCTAAGATATATGTGGTGCATTTTAGTGCCTTGGAATGAAGCCTTCAAGTTTCAGGTTATGTCCACTCAGGTGTGGCAGTAACCATGCGGTTAATTTATATTCTTGTGAGAAGGCAACAACATACCAGTGTTGTACCCATGTCCCCCTCCCCTCCCTCACCTCCCCCTTCTCTCTTCAAGTAATCCTGGGAATGCTAACAGCTCTGTGTCATTTTCATATCATTTTCCAGGGTAAGACGGTCCTTCAAGCAGAGATCGACATCATTTGCGAGTTGGCAGACTTTTATCGCATGCACGCTAAATTTGCCTTGGACATGCTGCAGCAGATCCAACCGGAGAGCACAGATACAATCAAGAACTCCTTAGTCTTCAGGGGCATGGAGGGATTTATTGCTGCTGTGGCGCCTTTTAATTTTACAGCTATCGGTGGAAATTTAGCTGGTACCCCCGCTCTCATGGTAATTATGGTGGCTAGTTACGAATATGTTATCTACATATTAAAAAATACACGGAGTTACAATGTTCTTCTTAGTCTGAAAAATCATTTAAATGTGATCTGATGTCGTTAAATACAGCTGGGAATTGTCAGGGTGTACCCCCATCTCTCATGGTAACTATGGTAACTAGTTGAAAAATGCCATCTTAATATAGCAAACACAAATGCAATTTGAATGCATATATTTATTTGTTCTAAAGTTGGCTGAAATTAAGTTGCAGTAAAAATTGTAAAGTTGGAAGCTGTTGGCAGATTTGTTTACTAAACTCAAACAAAATATGAAATTATTCTGGTATTGATAGTCCACTCATTAGCGTATTCTGCTGTTTATGCTCCATCATTGCAACCTTTTAAAATGAAAAAATTATTAAATTTTTTTTTCATGGTATTAGCTGAGTCACAGTAGATATATTTGGCAAAAATTTAAGAAATATTTGCTTTTTTTCTATCTGACTTCCTAGTTTTTGGACATCAAAATGTGTTTTTTTCTTCAAATCCCAATGTCACTGAGACTACTACACAATGATGGAATTTTAGCCTTTATCTCTTTATTTTTATAATCTGCTATTCTCGTTTGTTTCGTAGGGTAATGTGGTCTTGTGGAAACCGAGCTTCTCCAACACGCTTCCAAATTACAAAATATTTCGAATTTTAGAAGAGGCAGGAGTACCCCCCGGTGTATTGAATTTTGTGCCTTGCCGAGGACCCACGTTAGGGGACGCCATCGTAGCTTCACCAGATTTGGCCTGCGTTAATTTCACCGGCAGTTCAGGGTAAACTTGTCAGACATTCTTTCCTACCCTTGGTCAGTTTTTTTCCTGAAAGGCTTGCTGTATTGGCCCCAAATATGCCAGATATTCAAATATGGTCACCTCTGGTCAAAATTCTTAGAATATTTTTATTACAACCTTCGAGGAAATTTTCCTCAATGGGACAGTCAGTCATCTTATGTGTTCCTTAAAAATGTCTGAGAACAATTTGGGTGAGTAAAGAGTACCTCCAGGAAAGTACTTTTTAAAAACTTCTAGCAATTATAGCGTGCTATAATTTGGGGCCTATACTGACTACCTTTAAAGACATTTATTCATTTCATATGATTCCATTGTGACGGTATGTTAAGTTAATTAATTTATGTTAGTCTGTACTTGATGATACTTAGACTATAGTTTGTCTTCATGCTGTTTTTCCATATTGTTTTCATCATGTTAAGTGCTATTAAATTAATCCCCGTCATCTTCTTTGTGCTTACCTAAAAGTACGGAATGTGTCTATAAGATAAACTCTATAAGATAAAGGAAACATCGGTAGGACATGTTCTCCCCTGCGAAGAATACTGTGCAAAGGGAATGTACTTTCTATCCGATATATATTATATCAGGTGACCCTGGCACCTCGTTATCACTAGCCATAAAGTTAAGGGTATATCATATCTGATAAAGAGTATGTTTCCATAACAAACACATTTCCTTTGCATATATATCCTCTACAACCGAGAACATATTCTGTTTATAATATTTAAGAGCAAAGATATGAAATAATGTGAGTGACATTTTGCATTGCCTGGAAACCAAGGTCACAAATTTCAATTTTTTTTTTAGTTTTTCTTTCAGTATAATCATGAGTCATGCCTTAGTGATTGTTGTCTCATGTTAATATCCTTATCAGTATTTTAATATCGACCTTTATTCAGAATAATATTTGGATCTTTCCCTGCTGAATTATTTTACTATATCTGTTTGTTTCTCTGTTTTCATGAAAAAAATTTAAAAGGTGTTCCCTTTTTAAGCTAAAGCTATTCTTGCTCTTTAATTGCTTGAGGTTCATCTTGACCGAAAGTTTTTTAGTTTTTTCCATATAAATGTACTTATTTATTTATTTATTTATTTATTTATTTATTTATTTAT
>JAIPMN010008769.1:0-16063 GCA_020650975.1 Apostichopus californicus | reverse complement strand
GGGGCTGGCGCCCCCAGCCCCACCGGTTCCTACGCCCTTGTCTGGAAATATGGTTAACATAAAAAAGGCATCGAAAGGCTATAGCTACTGCGAATCATTCGATGTTGCATGTATATATATAGTAAGTTCAGTAACGAGTCCAAATATATCTCTCAAGAACTTAACGCCTGCACACGTTGGACAAAAGGATTTGAAGTTCACATTCAATACGATTGCAGGCTGATCAAAATTAATCCGGCACTATCGATCGTCTTTAGTGTAGTTACTGGAAGTTCTCCATGTACTATGGATCATGAAGACTGGTTCCTGACTACACTGGTTGAAGAGGGCGGGTGGAAGCATGTGCCTAGCCTACTATGAAGGTAATAGTATATAAAATTGCATGGCTTATTCTGCCCATGTAATTCTTGCCTGTAGGTTGTAGATCAGCTACGGATAAAGTGGGCGCAGGTGTACACCAGCCTGAGTATCCAGAACCGTATACAGATCGACGGGCTCTGCCAGTATTCGAAACGAGTGTATTGTACATCACTGAGGCTGAACGCCGGTGAAGGCAAGAGAGATTTGTAACAGTTACTACCAATGATTTCAAAGGACGGTTTCGTCATCGTATTTGCAGATTTCTGTCTCACCGTCGTCGGCTATATAATAAAAGTTCTTTGCAAGAGCATTTATTCTGATCACGTCTAGCCTGCCTCGTACGTCAAAGATAGCATAATTGGATGATATTAATGGAAAGATTTAGGCCTAATCTTTTTATTTCTATGAAGCACACTTAAAGATTTACTGAAAGCCACAGGGAAAAGACAATTTCAAAGCGGGAAGACAGTCCGGCGATAGTGTTCTTTTTCTATATATACTTTTGAGACGAGAGGCGTCAAACAAGTTTAACAGGGAACTTGACCTGATATCTCCCGTACCCTTCCTGTTCGTTCAATAACGTAACTTTATACCGCCTGTAAGCTTAGGGTGAACCATAGAAATTGATAAGGAGGGGTGAACTCACTGCAGGAGGGACGTAGTTTCGTCATCGGCTTGGATGAAACATGGGCGTGGTCTAACAGGTTGAAAGACTCAATACTTAACACTGAACAAACGGACTGATCTCATGTGCTCCAAAACAAAACAACACTAACGTTATTAAACTGTGTACTGTATCTTTACAAGAAATTGGATCCAACAGCTACTAGGCCACTACAAAGTAAAATAATCAGCTACCGTTAAAGACAAAAGACCCAGTAAACATGAGGCGAGTTATTTTTCACTCGGAGAAGCTCAATTCCGACGCTGATACAAACAACGTGTTTTTGCTAGCTACGGTTGTACAAAGTTTTTAGCCTGGTACTGGTACCACTACAGTAGTAATGGTACTACTACTACTTACTAGCCTAACTTAGTTCTAGGTTTAGTCGCCTGCTAGGCTAGGCCTAGGCTAGCCTAGTTATAGTTAAATCAACGTTTATCAGCCCATAAGTCACATTGCTAAGTCACATAAGGACTTTGGCTAGACTTAAGTGCTCTGTCTGGTTTCCACCAAGAAGTAGTTATGCGAAATTTCTAATGCCAGATGATGATACACACATGGACAAATGCAGGAAGCTGTCACCTCAGTACAAAGTTATATAATTTTCAGTAATTTAGAACAAACTTAGAATAAGTAATCAGATTTAAATAATTACAAATGTACAAATTTCATTGAACAAGGCATAGTTATTGTAGTTATTTTTAATCAGGCAACAAGATTGGTTTGAGCATTAATTCATGCAATGAAAGACATGCATTTATACAATAGAAATGCTCTGCCCCTTCCTAACAGCATTTTTGCTGCATTTGCAAACCATTAGACATATTAGGGCCTAGGCTACTTCAATGCTTTCGACGATTTGAGTCATTATTGTATATGGTATATATTTCCCTGACATAAATGTAATGATTCTGACATATCCGAAATAGCAACACTGAGTTATTTTCTTTGGGTTCAGCTGCATGCAAACAATACCGTAACAGAAGTTGTTCATTCTTGATTCACAGACCAAAGAGTATGGGAAGACGTGGGCGAAGCAGTGGTGGGCCATTGTTTGCTGGGATCAGACCTCCTATGCAGTAAGTTATTGTGGATGTTGAAGTTGGATAAGGTCAAAGGAGCTGGTGGCTCTTGAAGCATAATTTCTTTCGTCTGTCAAGTTCGTTTGAACCAATGTTTTTTTAACCCTGCTACTGTATGTTCATCGCTAGATTTGTGTTGCACATATTGAGGAAGTATGCTACTGCTTGTGACCATCCATCTATAACACTCTCATGGCAGAGGTACCTTGCCTAGCCTGCTTTTACTTTGTATATATTAGAATAAGGGCTGAAGTCATTGCCATTAACTAATGAGTCCTGTGGCTCATTGCTGTCTGTAACCATTTGATTGAACTTTGTATATTGATTTCACAGACTCCAACAAATAATATGTTTAAATTACTCTAGTAATTTTTAATGTGCTCCTGGTAGGATGGGAGACTATAGGCATGTTTCTCAAGACAACCAGCTACTTAAAATATTATTTTAGAGAGTAATGCAGTACTGTGTGTACTGTACATACTTGCAGGCAAGACAGGCCAATGGGTATAAACTTTAATATGCACACATTGCTAAGCAAAAGATATGTACAGTACAAATGCAGTCTCAGGGTTTAAAAATATCTTACATCACTAATTGATGACTAATGCGATTGTGCCCATCGAAGTTTGTAGCAGATATTAAGATACTTCCCAGCTTACTCATTACGTTATTTTGGGCCCCTGTGTTGAGGTTTATAGCCAAGGTTGTTGCCAGTATCAATGTGATATTTTCTGCCCTTATTTTCTTTCCAAGTTTCAAACTCCAGTCGTTGAAATTGTCAAGTTTTAGTAAAAATGTACGGAATACCTGTATAATTTTGACTTTTAAGGCTACTACTTGGGTTGACCACAGTAGAATAAGTTGATGATCATATTTATAGTTGTTCATTATAACAGATGTCTTCATGACATTATTTTGTTTGTTTGGATTTTGGATGTAGGATTGTCAGAATCTTGAATAAGACTGACCATTTCAGCTGCTTGTTTTGTTGATAGATAGACTTGTAGTTTTTATGTCATAATATTTAAACTTTCTCAAGTTCTCTTTTTTCCCCATCTGTTTCCGTAGATGGCGAAGTCCAGCTTTTGTGCCTCATTTACCTTTTGACTTCATAATGGTAGGTAATTTAAATATTACAGAATACTCAATGATATAACCTGACTTTTTCACTGAAAAGAAAACTGTAAAGATGAAAGGTCTCGTAGACAGGTCGTAAGAAGGAGTAGTTCATAGTATCAGAAGCTTTTCTAGTACTGCATATTTAAAGAGTTACAAATAACCTTTTTCTACAGTTCATTTAATAATACTAACAACTTTTTTCGACTCTGATAAGTTGAATATAATGTTTAGCAGTAACTTGGCTGTTAAGTTTATGCATACTTTTTAGTTTATGCTTACTTTCATTCCTGATGCAATGTTAGTGGACTTACTGTTTTAAGACACCTTATACAATATGTCAGGGATGGTCTGGTGGCTAAAGATGATTGGTTAGCAAAATTGCTGGCAATTTTCTCCATCTTCAAGTTCAAGACAACAGCCTCATAGCATGTTGCATGGCAAAGAAATGATTTTTTTTTTTTTTCAAATTTGGTGAATATTTTGTGAAAGCATGATGGCAGCAGTCAAAGGAATAATTTCATCAAAACACATGAGCTGGAAATGTTTTTGTTTTTTGTTTTATATTTTGTCTTGACACAAGTTTGGAATATTTTCTTTGATAAGTGTAATATTGTCTGCAACCAGAACATCCTTTTAATGGTGGATGATGATACCGCTGTATCGGTGCAAATTGTAGCTGCGAGACACAGTTTCATGCACTAGAACAGAACCGTTTTATCTTCCATGTGAGCTGTTGTCTGCCACTGGCTAATATCTCTACTGAATATTCCTGTATGTGATGAAGTGTTGGGAAAACCACAAAATTTTGGCTTGTGAGACCTGGTCGTAAACTTTTAATGCATATATTTTTTTTCTGCTTTTAGTGTGAGAACGCTTTTAAGAGAGTCAAACCAGTCACTGAAGATGCAGAACTGATGGAGGTAAGGGAACTACCCAGCAGTTATATTTCTTTTTATGGATTTTTATGTATTCCTGTGACTGAGTATGAATACAAGTTAAAGATGGAGAGATGTTTGCTTATCCAGATGTAACATAAGCACATTCTTTTAATGTTTGTTGCGACTACTACCAGGGGGTAGGAAGCTTCCAAAAAGTGGGGGGGGGGGAACACAACATCAGAGGGACACTTTCTCATTCCACAACCACCACTCATTATGCTATAAACCGATACACATCGGCAATATCACTTAAATATATATGATGTGTTAGTATGCTATCAATACTATTATGGTGCATGTGAATAATTAGAATAATATATTAAAATTAACAAAGGCTTAAGATATCCAAAAGACAGTTCTTCATCATAGGGGCACATTTTATTTGCCAGTAGGGCACATTTGCTATTTTGGAAAAAAGTGTGGGGGGGGCACGTGCCCCCAGTGCCCCCTGACTCCTACCCCCCTGACTACTACAAACGCAAACAAAGTATCCTATAAAAATGACAAACTGACGTATGAAACTAGTGACAGTCATCACAGAAGGTTTGCCTGCAAGGATCAGCTGGGCGACCTCAATGGTAATTTTAGGCGCAACATCTTAATTCTGCATGAAACCAAGGTTAGATGGATGCTTCATTGTAACTAAACAATTTCTATGTCGGCAAACACCAACATTTGATTTTTTTAGTCTAAATTTTGTTGTTATCAGTGCAATCGAAAACACTTACAGCTGTAAATAGTGTATGCAGACATCTTTACGTGTAAAATGGTGTCAAGTACAAACTTCTGTCACGATTTTGGAAATGAGTGGGGGAAGGGGGGGGGGGACTACATGCTGCTCAAAGATTGAGCAATGGTTTGAATTCTAGTTTATTATCCATGAAAGAATCACCTGTTAATGATTTTCTCTCTATTCTTAGATGTTAATCAAGAAAAATCAAGATTTGACACCGTCTGCAACAGAACAGGCATCAGTGCTGAATATTGTGACCAAGGTCAGCTCTGTACTGGATAATTTGACCATAGCGCCGCCCGCTGGATTCGATGTTGTGAGTATAACAGTGAACTTGTTATGTGTAGGCTTGATGTACAACAGTATAGGAGCCAGTATCAATTTATTTGCGATTATTCCTGGTAGTAACCGTTACCGGAAAGAATGCAGTTACTCGATTGTAACGCGAAAAGGAACATGTGGAATTTTTTCAGTGACCTTGAAGAGAGAGAAAAACAGGATAGGAAGAAAAATACTAGAGGGGGTGGGAGAGGGGGAGGAGATAATTTGCAGACACCTCCACTTCACACCTTCCCCCTCCTCCCAGTTTATGAACTTGAACAAGGTTAAAAATGAACTTTCTTCCTCTCATTACATATCGGCAATAATATAGCTGCATGATATTTGTGCACATTAAAATGAGTGTGAAGTGAAGGTTAGGATATTACATGTTTACACTAAAGAAGACCCTGTCTCTACTGAAGAAAACCCTGCGATCCAAGGGGTCACTTTGCAAAGAAAGTGATCCATGGCCCTTGAAATGGTCTGTGACTGTAAATAAACTTAAAGTAAGTGTGTTTTAATAAAATGATGCATAACTCACTACGTTGACATAATTATGGATAACTGTAGACACAAGAACAAATAACATATTTGGATCCGAATGAGCAGAAGCAGAAAAGGACTTTGAAACTATTTGTAGTTGCATATATTAACAGTATGTGTAAAGATGGACTGCCAACATTGTCATCTTTGACCCTACCTCTTTGGGATTAATACCTGGAGAGAATTGGAACACAGGGTCGCTGCCCCATTGGGAGAGAAATAAATAAAAATAGGAGTTAAAAAGTTTATCTGACTAACTCAGGTCACTGCTTAACGATTAAATGTTGACTAAGAATTCTGTATCTCTAGTTAGCAATCACAGGCAACACTGTAGGGACTGTACTGTCAGGCAGGGTAAAGGACGATATGCATGTTGTACCGTGTAGCATACCATGTAGCACATGTGTATCATACATTAAACCAAATTAATGTCAAATACTTAAAAGCATCACTTGTGCAGTAAATCTTCAAACCATCTGACATTTCTGTTCTTGCGTTGTCTCCCTGAGATGGAGCACTTATTGTCTTTTGGCATGTTAGCATGTCGTTTGAACCTGCCATATCCATGTGATAATCATGGATAAAACACCAGACTATATCAATCCTACATTTCTCGATGGCCGGTCAGAGGATAACGAGACGGGCATGTAAATCCCACACCCATTGCTACTCCGAGGACCACTCCTTCTGTCTCCTCTCCATCTGTCGATCGAGAATGTCAGTATCGTCAGTATTGGACGACTGTTCACATTTTAGTATGTTTGAGTGCGTTATGGGTAAAAGCAATCCATTGACTTTGTTGTACTCTGATGTATGGTCAATGTGTGTAACCTATGTGTATAACTTGTATGTGCGACCTGTGTGTGTAACCTATGTGTGTAACCTATGTGTGTAAACTATGTGTGTAACCTAGTCAAGTCAGAGGGTCTGGAAAATTCATTTCCAACACTTACACTGCCTAATACTGTAGATCATGTTTTGTTACACGATTTTGTCACATTTGCTATTATGTTTTCACTTTTCAATACCCTGTTATAGATTAAAATGCTCCGATCCCTGACAGATTTATGCCATAGAATCACGTATGGGATAGTCGGCCTGAAACCGCACACCATTTGAGGAACTTATCTTTTCATCTTTAATCTATTAAGAAATAAGTCCTTGCACCTATATATTCATGTATCACCTTTATAACAGGGTATCGAAGAAGTCAGGCAGGTTGGATCTCACAAGAAGGGTACCATGATGGCAGGAAAACCAGAGGCTGATCTTGTTGTGGTCCTGAAGACTCTTCCTACAAGTATGACCAGTTTTAACCTAAAATGAAAGCTGATATCGTGTGTGTTTATTGCTTAACCATAGCATATTCAGACAGCCAACCTTTTCGATGTAAAAGAATTCTGAATTTGTGACCATTTGCAGATTACACATCCACCCGATTGGTATATTTTATCTGGTTATAATTAGCAAGGAACATGATCTTATTCTCCTAATCTCCTACCTTGGATTCGACTCTTGACTTGCCCTGTAGTTAGTTTTGTACATTCAAAAGACATCATTAAATGTAATACAATCATGTTAACAGAAAATAGATACAACTTAGTTGGGTTATTAGGGTATAACAGTTGTCCTATAAATAAAATTATAAAAAATTACAAAAAATAAAATTAAATAAAATTATTTTCTCCCTAGAACTTATGCACTTTACGTAAGCCCAAAAAAAACTAAAAACAAAAATAGACCAACGCAACTCTTCCAAACTGACAAACAGAAGGAACAGTGTAGTCATCAAATTTTGAATAGCATTTTTTAGGTTTATGAATTTCTTTGATCCTAATGTTCAGAACATACTGAGGTTTTAGTGTTAAACAACTGCTATATACCTTTGCATTTCGGTAGCAATTTGGCTATTAGGTATAGCAGTTTGCTATACTAGGCCTTGTCTTTTAATGTTCCAGGAGTCCTACAAATCAAACACCTCAAGAAAATTTAGGGGTGCTGTAGGTGTGCTAAAAATTGCACTCCTCAAGATAGGGGGTGCTGTTTACATTTGGTGTGTGATTTCAATTGCCCTCCTGGTATAAGGTACATGTCCCAATGTTGTCTATGGATCTAGTAACAGGCCCTTGGTTGATACTTACATCACATTTTAAAGACCACTTCAAGCGTGGGTGGATTAAGAAATATTTCTGTTTTATTTCATGTTAATATATTTGTTCATTTTTTGTCTTGTAAATAATTTAGTTACTGTGTGCCATAAATCACACTTCTTGCACTCTTTCTAGGTGTATTTAAAGTGGTAACACATACTAGTGGTACGGGACATTTACGCATTCTAGGAGTATTGAAGGTGGGATATCTTTGTGGTAACACACACTATTGTAACGGGACATTTACTCTTTCTAGGCATATTTTAAGTGTGATATCTTCGTGGTAACACATACTAGTCGTACGGGACATTTACTGCAAAGTTGTGTAATGTCATCTTCTTTTACCAGAATATCCTTTGAATGAGATGTCCTGTTGATTTTGGAGTTTTCCACTTTTCAAACCAGTAAGGATAGCAATTGGTTAGATAGCTCCAAATCGAAGAGCTTTCGGGATTGTTAATGGCCGCGTTTTCAACGCTAATAGCCCATGCCTTAGAAATAAACTGAATATAAATACACTCACTTTGCGTATTGAGCAATAGTTAAGATGTGGAACAAAAGAGCTTTAAAAGTGGATTGTAATATTTCTGTATTGGAAAGGCCATCTCAATTTTATTGAATTATATTTTGAGATATCATAAGGCAATAAATATATGTCTAGTCTATGTATCTCTTGTGACAAGTTTTACATCTCCGTTCTCCCCTCAAGTTTTTGTTGTTTACTTGAATGAATCTGGTGAGAAGTGGAATATGTTTTAGTTTTTTACTTTAGTGAATTTTGTGGGAATGTGTTTTCGTTATTACTTGAGTGAATTTGGTGGGAATGTGTTTTTGTTATTACTTGAGTGAATCTGATGAGAAGTGGACTATGTTTTAGTTGTTTACTTGTGTGGATCTGATGAGAAGTGGAATATGTTTTAGTTGTTTACTTGAGTGAATCTAGCGGGAATGGGGAATATGGTTTTGCAAAATGTTAGTTTACAAGTTCCATCCGTATTTATTTTTCTGAAATCTAACTATAATCATTGATATTCTTTGTTGGTCAGCTGAAGCCATTGCCATGCTGGGTAATAAAGTTGTTGAGAGCATCACTGACACCAATGAGACTCTACAGATGATACCTACACCCTCTGGATGTGACATCAAGGGTCCCGGCGCCACCGCAAGAATCCACATTGCGACTATATCATCCAACATGAGCAAACTGGATTCTACTCTTCACTGTGAGTTGTAATTACCCCGTCATGATTACACTTAGACTTCTGTGCAATAATTCCAACCAAAGCAGAGATATAGTGGGCACTGAAACTCCCTAGCCATGTCTTCATCAGCCGTTTAATTTGAAACATGCTTGACAACAGCAGAGTAAGGTTTGACTAGAACAGGACTGCAAGCAGTGACTTCATGGTTACAAAGCCCTGCGCTCTACAACTGAGCTAGTATTGAGTTCTTAGTTGGTGGCAAGCCCTTTATAGCCAATTCTCTGCCAGGGGTGCCACTGAGGCAGACTGACTTGAAACCCTGTTATTACTGTTACAAGCCCTGCCCTCTACTACTGAGCTAGTATTGAGTTCTTAGTTTGGTGGCAATCCCTTTATAGCCATTTCTTTGCCGGGTGCCACTGTGGCAGATAAACTTTACTGTTACAAGCCCTGCGCTCTACAACTGAGCTAGTTTTGAGTTCCTAGTTGGTTGGTGGCAATCCCTTTATAACCATATCTCTGCCGGGGGTGCCACTGAGACAGACTGACTTGAAACCCTGTAAATACTGTAACAAATCCCTGCGCTCTACAAACTGAGCTAGTATCGAGTTTTTAGTTGGTGGCAATCCCTTTATAGCCATTTCTTTTCCGGGGGTGCCACTGAGGCAGACCGACTTGAAACCCTGTAATTACTGTTACAAATCCCTGCACTCTACAACTGAGCTAGTATTGAGTTCTTAGTTGGTGACAATCCATTTATAGCCATTTCTTTGCCGAGGTTGCGAGGCAGACTGACTTGAAACCCTGTTTTACTGTTACAAATCCCATTCTAGCCAAACTTTCTCTGCTCTTTTCAAGTTAGTTTAGATGCTATCAAAGGTTTGCAGTTGTAATATGGATGTACAATTCGAAGCTGTAGGAACCATCCATAGTTACGCCTCAGTTTTGTCATGTTTCTTGTGTCTATGTTTGAAGTACTGGTGATGTATTTGGGTACCTTTTTTTTGCCTTTATTATGGTGGAGAATGCTTTCACCTCATTGTGTCATGTTCAACACAAAAGGCAGCTTTACAGAACTCTCAAACATTCTACAAAGAATCCGTTGGAATAAAGTTTTACTCACATTCAACTAACAATCAAATAAAGCAGTGAAATATGAATTTAGTAGATGCTTTATGCAAATGAAAAACTGAAAATAGGCTGAGGAAATTAGGAAACTAAAGCATGAGAGAGTAAGCAGAAGTATTTTGCTAGTTTTGGAACTTTTTTAGTGGACTGGTATGTCTGAGGTAACTGGTTCAAACCCTTTCTAAACAATCATTTCTTTGATTGCAATCTACACAAATTTTGAAGATAACAATGTTATGAATGGATTTCCCTTATATCTCATGAGAAGCAAACCAACGGTGTCTTTAAAAAAAGAGAAACTTGTCACAAAAATACAGAGGAATAACATATCCTAATTGTTAATTTAAGGAAACCCCCAAGTGTTTTCTCAACATGAAACATCAAAGCCACCCAAAGGTTTCTTCAACAGCAAAACCAAAGGTTTCCTTAAGAATAGAGAAGAAAATCACATAAATACAGAGGAATATGTATGTATTTTAGATTCTCCTGCAAGCAGGAACTCGCGAAGAAGCCTCATTGGCTTATCAAAGCCGCAAGCTGAAAGAAGTCTCTTACATTCATATTTAACGTCCATGATTATGCATTGTCATCCTTATTGATCCTTATTGTTAATTTAAGGAAACACCCAAGTGTTTTCTCAACAACTAAACCAAAGGTTTCCTTAAGAAAAGAGAAAAAAACACATAAATGCAGAGGAATAAAGATCCTAATTGTTAATTTTAGGAAACATTGGAGTGTTTTCTCATCAGATCTATTTGGCTAGGAACCAATCAGATCATTGCAATCAATATGGTGCATTAGGTATGCATGGTAGGGAGTAAACCTCTGTAGTAATAACAAATTACATTTTTGTGGACTTGTTATTTTTTTTTTCGCCCATCGTCTTTGGATTTTCATGTTGTGAAAGCCACTTGTGAATGTCTGTGCAGTGTTAACACTAAGAAGTGCAAGAAAAATACAAGGAAATTAAAGTGGAAAAATTGTAGAAAAAACAGGGAAGTCGGATAAATTGACTGCGGTATTTTAGATTCGCTTAATATAGAATGATTGACTACCTGCGTTTTAATCAAAAACTCATTCCATCTGCCAGTATATAGCGACATCTTTTTGTCGTGTTTTGACATTTTTTTCGGTCATTTTGATTAAACATTGAACATTCGTTTTTCATTCTCTTCATCATCGTAGTGCCAGCCAAAGTAATGTCTCGTTCCTTTGCTGCTATCCGCCACGCAAGATGGTTTGAAGAAAATGCATCTAATTCCACGTAAGTGTTGCAATGAAATAGTTTTTACGCTGTGAGTACCACATGTATGTTATTTTATATGAGTTTCCAAATTCTAGCAGCTGCTCTCCTTTATCAGACGTTACTCAAATACCAGGTTGATCCATTATTTGGATGATATGCAACAGGTTAGTCGGTTATACTTAACACCAGACTTGTCATTATGAGTACATAGTCCAGATTACTACTGTAGTTACAAGAGTAAGGTCCAGAGTACAAGTTTAAGGTCCCAATTAAGAGTACAGGTCCTGATGATGAGTACAAGGCCCCAAGGATGAGCAAAACTTGTGAGTACAAATGTCCAGATTAGGACTACAAGGTTCTTTGTACAAGTACATGAATTATTGTGTCACTTTAGGGTATGAGTACAAACCTGTGAGTACCAAACATGTACTCGAGTACAAACTATAAAGGTACTTGTAGTCTGCTTTGCACGCTGTGGGAGTCGTCACAACACAATTCTCAGGCACACTGTGTCTTTAACTCTTGTCCTGCTTTGATGTTTAACAAATGCCCACAAAGGATATTTTAAAGCCAAAACTGTGGGAACTCAAAGGAACTGACCTGTAGGAAATGTGACAAGTGTTTTCATAAAATGTTAAGTTATGCAAAGTACTTTCCACTGCATATGCAGTACGCTTATATTCACTGTGAAGTCTGTGTTTTACTCGTATGCTCAGATTTTAGGGATCAAATAAAGCTATGGTAGAAGGACTCTGAAGTTAGATTGATTCTGTTTTCTTAGGTTTACACATCAAATTTGATAAAGCAAGAAAGAGCAAAAAATGATGGCAAATTTGATCTGCTTGATAAGTCATCTTTGAATGTTAATGTCAGTTCATCTATTCTTGTATCAAGTTATCTGCAGCAAATTGTTTTCCATCTGTCAAAGTCTCTGCGTATTGAGATCTAAAAATTTGTTTTTACTTTAACGTAGAGTTCATTCAAAGTTCCAATCCTCTCACAAATAGAAGCTGGTCTCTGAATAATTTGTGGAATTTTATATAAAGACAATTGTGGTGATCTGTTTATAATAAGCCAAGAAAAATTGTGCCTTGACAAAACTATATTCTGGAATATTCTATGCTAACGATTAAATAACAAGGGGAAAATAAAAAAAAGAATGAAAAGAAAAAGATATCTAATCCAGTTGAGAGAACAAACAACTTGTACCGTCTGATTTTAAATTCCATGTTTTTCGTTCAGTCTTTGAATGTTTATTCCGATATTTCTCAAGATACTTTGAGCTACTAGCCTGTGAGTCTATATCGTGAATCATTGCTACAGCTAACTGAAGCAGTATGGCGTGATTAATGCAACACTTGTCTTTATTTGATGACTTTCCATCAATGAATATCTGCCCAGGTTTTCAAATAATTTTTAAGAAAATAAATGAGCTTCATTTTATAGCTAGCCATCAATTTTCGTTTTTTCAATTAAGAAGAATCAGATCTTATGATATTATAGGTAATGGGCTTTATTAGATCTAATATGTCAAGATATGTCTAATATGTCAATACCCAGCTGGAGCTAAATTTATACTAAATTTAAAATAAGACAATTTAAAAGACAACACTTGATCCAAATTATTGATCAGCATATTAAAGGCGAGCAAAAATGTGGATGGCTGCAGGCTTCGTTCTCCATGTGTGATGCATCGTTTACTATTAACATTGAGATTGCTCGAATTTATTCTAGAAAGTTATTTTTTCCTAAACAGTGAGTTTTTTTCATTCTTATTCTTGCTTTATGATATTAATTGTCATCATTCATCTGTGAGATGAATGAATATTTAAACTACCGTAGAGATTCTTCCCATTTATTGGTCTTCTTTGGGAAAAGGAGAGATTGAGGACAGGAATTTGGTGAGGGGCCGAGGTATTTGATACACTCACTTGATTTGCTGATTTTGTTGTGATGTTTTGTACAGTTTGTACAATCTTTGCCCAGTTTTTGCTGCGATGGGTAATGTTTTGGTAAAATGAGATATTTCTGGAATTAAAAGCAGCTTGATCTGACACTGACATTGCACAGTTATCTGTACTTGTAGTCGGAGAGTGGTATGCCTGGGTATTTTTTGGACGAGAAGTAATGTGTGGAGGAAAATAAACATTAAACCAAAATAAAATAAAACTGTTAGCAAACTGCTTATCCACTAGAGAGCATGTGTAGGAAAATGTGTAAAAGTTAGTTGGCCTGATGTTTCGATCCTAGCAGGATCTTCTTCAAAGGCTTAATGACAAGTGAAAATGAACTTTGTAACAAAAACCATGTCCAAGTGTGATAAGGTTTACATATAAGTATATACGTCTCTTAGATTTATCGGTATACAGGAAGGAGTCAGTAACCTGAAAGCGTATCCCTTGCTGTATGGAATTGTCACATGTCACAGGGTTCACCATGTCATGTCACGGTCATCATGTCATGTCACGGTTGAAATTTTTGGTCACTCAAACCAGCCCATAGAACATATTCATGCATACTGGAATACCCCAAATTTGGAACTAGAGAAATCGTTTAGGCAGCTCCTCCATATTAAAGTTATTAACAATTTATTCCATTGTAGATAATTATGTGTCCCACAATTTTCATGTGTTGCTTTTGTTTTATTTGAAAAACTTATTTCCAAAATGTTTGATTTCTTTATTTCTGGTGTGATGTTTGGTGGACTATTTTAAAGGGACCGCACATGTTAACATGCACCAGCCCTTTCCCTTTAGCCTTGTGGTTCCTCCAAATTGTAACATTTATAGGCAATTTCTTTTATGTTTCAGTGTAAACATGTGATTTGTGCATGTGTTTTCTCTATAATCACTCGTTCTTTGGTTATTTTTGGGGCAAAACTCATTAAAGTTTTCATAAGCCCCCTCTTGTGTGCAATTAAAAATTGACAAACTTTGCCTGAAACATCCAATTAGTGTAAATTCTCTCAATGCATTAATCAAGCTTGTTGACACCTCATTGTCTTTGTTGTTTCTTAACAAGGAGATAATGATGCCAAAAGTAGGCCACCATCCTCTCGACTAAGTCGTGATCACGTCCAGCCCGTATGTACGACCCAATCAGGCCTCTGCCCCTTAGCTGTATCAGCAAGCTTTTCTTAATGTCAGTTAAGAGTTTTAAAGATCGCTAATAGTTTATAGTCCTTTAAGTTGACAATAATTGCTGGGAAATGGTGGTTTCAACATACTCTCCATGATCATGGATAATGAGTATCGGTGAAAACCATGAGATCTGGATACTTGTATTTTCTTGAAGCAACTTGAAATTCACCGTGACGACAGCACTCGGACTGTCAGCATAAGACAGTGCTGTGTATGTTTTAAGCTTGACAGTCAGTCTGCACCTGAAAGTATCAGAGGTTATTGTGTCAAAATCTGGCAAGAATAGCATGCCGACACTTGATAAAACTTATCATTAATGTCCGTAACCATAGGTTTTATAACCCACTGGTCGCCTTCAAGAGTGTGAACAGGAAGTTTCCAATCCCTTGTCACGGTGATTGTCTGATAAAAGCAGGGTATTCAGTTGAACTCGCATGTACTTGAACCTGTATGTATGTGAGCCTGCATGTATTTGTCCACTAGTTTTGCTGCTAGTAATGTTTAGCCTACACTCCCATATTCATGTTGCCATTTCAAACTCTCTGTTAAGGAAGCTCACATTTTAAATACATAATACTGATTTCTTCAAGAATTTTTCTTTTTATGATAGCAACTGATTCATATTCAAGATAATGCTGTTGACAGCTAAATTGGTCTGATCCAGCTTGGATGATTGACTATTTGTTAATTTACAATGATCTGCTGAAAATGTTGTCTATGTTGACATTCTTGTGAATTTAGAAATGTTACATGGTCAATGTTTCAATCAAATCAAATTAAGGAGATGTTTTGAGAAAGTATTTGATCATTTTGGACCTAAAAGTGATTTGGTATGGTTCGCTCATAATATTGTTCATGTCAGTGAGGCACTTCATTAAATCACTCATTAAAGGTTTCATTCCATTTCAGTCCAGTTCAATTCAATTTTAACAGCAATCACCACATTCCATGAATTTAACTTCCATTTTGTATTTGACAGTTGATGTCTGCTAGAAGCATGGTCTCGTTTTAATAGCAATCCCCACATTCCATGAAAATTACTTTCATGCTGCATCTAGCAGTCTTTCTAACAGCAATCACCACATTTCATATTGTACTTGAAAGTTGATGCAAGCTACAGTAGGTTTGGCTACAATATTGCTCTTTAACAACCCTAAAGTGCATTTATCATACCTTGTAAATTCAAAGAGAACACAATGTACATTTTGTCATTTTGGGGGCATAAATTTTCAACAACTATGCCCAAAAATTGGCAACTATGTCAAGAAAACACTCTTTTTAAGGCGTGTTCCTTTCAGCCCTACACATGTTGTAGAGGCTGACTTTTCTCTGATATATTACAGTATGAACAAACTAGATGGTGTAATAGAAAATAAGGTAAATAACACGATACCAAGCTTGGGAGCACCCATGATAGCAACATATATATCTATATCT
>JAIPMN010008767.1:28846-57753 GCA_020650975.1 Apostichopus californicus | reverse complement strand
TGTGTTGGGTGCAGATTGAATTCAAGTACTTACATATAATGTGTTGGGTACAGATTGAATTCAAGTACTTACATAAATGTGTGGGATGCATATTGACTTCAAGTACTTACATATATGTGTTGGGTGCAGATTGAATTCAAGTAATTACATATATGTGTTGGGTGCAGATTGAATTCAAGTACTTACATATATGTGTTGGGTGCAGATTGAATTCAAGTACTTACATATATGTGTTGGGTGCACATTGAATTCAAGTACTTACATAAATGTGTTGGGTGCAGATTGAATTCAAGTAATTACATATATGTGTTGGGTGCAGATTGAATTCAAGTACTTACATATATATGTGGGATGCAGTTTGACTTCAAGTAATTACATATATTGTGGGATACATATAGACTTCAAGTAACTACATACTGCTTTAATAGGTTTACATTGGCATTTGACCTTTTCCACTCTCCAAAAACTGCTAAGCTTTCATAATTTCAAACAAATATACTCCATATAATGTACACTACTTCTCCTATAGACTATTAGAATAGTTTGTCATCATAAGTTTTCTCTTACTTATTTTGTCTTGCTTTGCATTCTGCTCAAATTTAACAGAAACCATGTCACAAGGGCTGCCATCTTCTGATTCTCTGCAGTACACCATCCTGGAATTCAAAAAATATTGAAGAAACATAAAACATTACAGATACTGATATTTTCAAGGCAGTACATGTAAATTGTCTTCAGACCACCAGCAATCATTTTATGCTTTATCTGGAACATATATGGTGTTAAAGTTGATTTCCTCTCTGACATCATGGGGCAAACAACTTTTTCTGTGATATCATGGGGCAAACAGCTTCCTCTGTGATATCATGGGGCAAACAGCTTTCTCTGTGCTATCATGGGGCAAACAGCTTCCTCTGTGATATCATGGGGCACAGAGCTTCCCCTGTGATATCATGGGGCAAACAGCTTTTTCTGTGATATCATGGAGCAAACAGCTTTCTCTGTGATATCATGGGGCAAACAGCTTTCTCTGTGATATCATGGGGCACAGAGCTTCCTCTGTGATATCATGGGGCAAACAACTTTTTCTGTGATATCACAGGGCAAACAGCTCCCTCTGTGATATCATGGGGCAAACAGCTTTCTCTGTGATATCATGGGGCAAACAGCTTCCTCTGTGATATCATGGGGCAAACAGCTTTCTCTGTGATATCATGGGGCAAACAGCTTTCTCTGTGATATCATGGGGCAAACAGCTTTTGCTGTGATATCATGGAGCAAACAGCTTCCTCTGTGCTATCATGGGGCAAACAGCTTTCTCTGTGATATCATGGGGCACAGAGCTTTCTCTATGATTTCAAGGCAAACAGCTTCCTCTGTGATATCATGGGGCAAACAGCTTTTTCTGTGATATCATGGGGCAAAGAGCTTTCTCTATGATTTCAAGGCAAACAGCTTTCTCTGTGATATCATGGGCAAACAGCTTTCTCTATGATTTCAAGGCAAACAGCTTTCTCTGTGATATCATGGGGCAAACAGCTTCCTCTGTGATATCATGGGGCAAACAGCTTTCTCTGTGATATCATGGGGCAAACAGCTTTCTCTGTGATATCATGGGGCAAACAGCTTTCTCTGTGATATCATGGGGCAAACAGCTTTTGCTGTGATATCATGGAGCAAACAGCTTCCTCTGTGCTATCATGGGGCAAACAGCTTTCTCTGTGATATCATGGGGCACAGAGCTTTCTCTATGATTTCAAGGCAAACAGCTTCCTCTGTGATATCATGGGGCAAACAGCTTTTTCTGTGATATCATGGGGCACAGAGCTTTCTCTATGATTTCAAGGCAAACAGCTTTCTCTGTGATATCATGGGCAAACAGCTTTCTCTGTGATATCATGGGGCAAACAGCTCCCTCTGTGATATCATGGGGCAAACAGCTTCCTCTGTGATATCATGGGGCAAACAGCTTCCTCTGTGATATCATGGGGCAAACAGCTTTCTCTGTGATATCATGGGGCAAACAGCTTTCTCTGTGATATCATGGGGCAAACAGCTTTTGCTGTGATATCATGGGGCAAACAGCTTTTGCTGTGATATCATGGGGCAAACAGCTTCCTCTGTGATATCATGGGGCAACATTGATACTATGCCCTCCAACTTAAAAAAGTCAACATTGTAAGAAGTACTGATAATTCTGTAAATGGCTGAAACTGTGTCATCCAACAACGGAAACTTTACAGATAAGAAAACTTGATACACGAGGTAGTAAGTTACAAGTCTTCAAACTGAACTTACTTTGTGATTCCGTCACCACGGTCAGGCCTGTGATCGCTTAGCAGAACATCTGCTAGTCTGGCCGTAGCTAGAATACTGCTATCGGAATTAATGGTTGCCGACCCAGCGATGGTGATGACTTGGAAACTGCCAAGTTTCTTTTCTTGACGTCTCACTTGTCTTCCAGTTTTATTTTCCTGAAATGAAAAGGCAGAAAGAAACAGATGAAAGCGGAGCAGAGGAAACTTGCCGAAGAAACTTAAACTAAATAAAGATAGCCGTAATCAATTTACATTGGGCAATACTAAGGTCAGGTAATGCCTTGAAACAACGGTTGTTAGAATTATAGAAAAAACAACTTAAAATCCTTAAAAAGGAAGGATTCAGCAAAAATTGCTTGACAAACTACGTAAACTCTACTGGAACACTACTATAGTGTGGTTATTATCACCATGAAGGGACAATGTTGTGATTAATTCACTATCATTCAAAACTATCACAAACAGTCAATGGATTCTGATTCTTTTTATTTCTAAAAATAACTGTAGAAATCCTACCCCCCTCTCCCACCCCCCCCAGTGAAACCATAACAATTCTGTAGTGGATATGGTATTTTTATAGAGATTTCAAGCATTACAAAGCTTTGCCCAGAAGGCAAACAGAGCTGTAAAATGTTGTAAAACTATTTACAGATGAGCGACAGAGTTGGCTCTGCTCTTCAGTCGATAGAATCTCCTCCTACTCAGAGAGAAACATTCTGATGACATTTGTCTTCGTATTTTACACAAACTATAAATATGAATACATTTCTTGTTCAGAAACTTTCCCACCGATAAAAGTGCATATAAATCCACACATAAATAAATACTTGCAATGAGGTCCACCTTTTCTTGAGTTCTGAAGGTTGCAGCAGACTGGGGTAAGAGGTTTTTACGAAGTGATCACTTTTTCGACTAATCTTGGAGCGATACCAATTACTTACGGGTTAAAACTTTCCGAACTTACCAAGTGAACTTTGCCAGTATAGAGGTCAACTCCGATTTCACCGACTTCGAACCCAGCTTGGACTTGAACCCAAACCTCTGATGTCTTCTCTTTAGCCTCTTCATCTTTCTTGTCTGCTTTTGTCTCTGAAAAAAACAAAATTATGAACAGTCACTTATAGCATTCATTGCCCTTAGCAACCATGTTAAACTGCATATGCATTCCTTACACTTTTGGATTTTTTTTTTAAATTAAAATTAAAAAATGTCAACATTGGTTTCCTTTCTAGCATGATAACTGTTCAACAAACAGACCATTTCTGATGTAAATGGGGAAAACTAAAAAATGTGTATAATATTCATAAAATTATCTCAACCTTGTTAAAATGACCTGTAGTCTCTTAGTTGTAAATCAAAGGTCTTCTTCAGTATTTGTTAGTACTGCCATTAGAGAAACAAATATGAACAGAGCTTATCAAACAATCTTTGACGGTTGTTTCTTTACTCTGCTGCTTAAACTGCTAGTCAATCATGGTAACAATGCCTGTCATAACCAAATTACAGTTTTTATTTACATTCAAAAAGATGACATAATAATACTCCAGTTAGCCCCGACAGTCGATAACAGACTTCAGTCCCTACTCTTATATGCAAATAAGGATTGACGACGTACCTCTGCTATAAAAGGTATGGTAGGTCTAGGTTAGGGCATTTGAGTTTTGTTTCGATAAAGCAATGTTATTTGCTCAAGACTGTAAACATCTCTTTGAAATAAGTGCAACATACAAATTGATGGTGCGTTCACAAATACATTTCTACGACGAGAACAGTTTACTGCAAAGTTGACCACAAGCAGCTGCTTAAATACTTACCTTTGGAAAGAGACTTGCTTAAATACTCACCTTTGGAAGGAGACTTTTCAGGTTTAGCTATAGCTTCCTCTTCCTCTTTTTCTTCCTCCACGGGCGCCTTCTGCACATCTCCTTCGGCGATGTTCTCATTGATAATGGCCATGATGATTCCAAAATCGTCAGTTGAAATAGCCACCTACGCACAAGAAGAGAATGTACCGTCACAGAATCAAGGGCAACAATACACCATTTTTAAATTCATCCACATTCTAACCTATGTTAGTATTATGTCAGTCATTCAAAAAGGCTAATATTTATTACATATTATTTATTACATACTATGTTTCTATTTACAATCTAACTTTCTCATGTATTTTTGATACTGGGGCAGGGAGGGGGGGGGGTGGGGCGTTCACATTAAAAACAATAATCACATTTGGTGGCAACAAGATCGATGGATATGATGGGAAGGGATTGCTGGAAGACAAACAAACAGGGTGGAGGCAGTCCAATCACGTACATACCACTGTGTCCAGCTACTCATGTGTGAGCATACACACACACCCACACACACATGTTTGTATTACATTCAGACCGAGGACCCCATTGTATTTTCCATTGTTCAAATCCACGTACCCTAACCTTAACAATACCCCATACAATAGAATTCTTCCGAGGACGTGGTGATTCTTTAGAAATCACAACCGAGGACCTGAAATTCTTTTGTTCAAGTCCTCGGTCAGAATACAAAACAAACGCAAAAACCCATGCACAACATGTTCCTCACCAAACAGCATTGGCACTGGCAGAGTAAATCATTTCAGAGATACTTCATATGAATTAATTGGTCAGACCTACTCACCCGTATCGTCTCCATTTTGCCACTGACAGCTATGGCTGGGACACCGTGGAACCAAGGGGCCATGTTCCTCACCAATCCAGCCTGGAGCTGCATCGGTTCCAACAGAAGAACATCGGCCGTGGTCTCCTCTTTCTCAATGATTGCTCTAAAACAGAAAATAGTCATCGTCTAAGTTAATAAGTTAATATATATATTGACGACTATCTGAGTAAAAGGTGACATGGTAACAATGTTGCTACATGTTGCTACGTAACTTACAGTTGTACTTTTGCAATTCATATTAAGCGAACACAATTATTCTTTCCCTGTAATATTTTTACCTTGAGAGTTGAATAGAGCTCAGACACACATCCATGTTATCCAACACTGCAGGAACCTTCTTCCCTTCGGTCTTCGGAGCAATCGTGAAGTGGTTTTTCACCGTCAGCTCGCCTAGATTAGCAACGAGTCCCCTATCGGCCTTGGAGCTTCTAGGGACCACTATGAGGGGTGCCTTCAGGGTGACGTCGAGGGCCACTCTCGATGCCTTCGACTGAAGGTCTGCGGCAGCTGTTTTTGCCGACTGAGCAGCGCTGGCTCCCGCCTCCGCCGCCTTGGCTTTCGCACGAGAGAAAGGTTCGACGAAACTCTGCACGTCAGATGGAGGCAATGAAACAATGTCATGAGATTGACTTTTATCAAGCTAGACTGCATTTTCAAGCTAGAATTTTCAAGCTTAGACTGGTTCAAGTAAACTTTGAACAAATGTTTTGTGGGGGCTAGAACGAAGAAAAGATACACATTTTGATGAGATTCAAAACATAAGTATTCTCATCAAAAGATGATAAATGAGAGAAAATGAAAAAGAAAAAATTCTAAATAGCTACGAGTCATCCATCACGGGAAAAGGGACTTGCTGATAATCTCCACCTTGATACCCCGTCAATCCTCCCCAACTCCTGATTCCCCAAATACATAACAGAAACAGAAGTGATCTAGCCCATTGCTTCCAAGTATATATTTAACTCTGTTGGTAATTTACCAATATTGCAGCCACAAACTTGTTCAGGAATACCACCCTGATGCAGCCAAGGGTCAGTCCTACTCTGATATCAACAACTTCCATGTCAGAGTAACTGGCGCCCTCTGTAGCCTGGTTGTAAAGGGTCAGTTTCATCTTGAACACCTCTGGATCAATAGTAGACAGAATCTGAAGGGAAAAAAATTACAAAGGAAAAAATGTAACTTGTAACATTTGCAAACTTCATCTTCACATTTTTCAGTTTCTTTCATGGGCTTGCAATTGACATGAATGGCTGCCTATATGGACCCTACAAAATACTTTAGGGGCATCAACAGGAAACACTAGACGTTAAAGATATGAAGCACTGACTTTAGAGGAGCAAGCAGCTACAGCTTCTCTACTGACAAATATGTGCAGACTAAGGCATAATCACATTGAAAGCGATTCTGCTAGAATTGAAAATTAAGCTTTGATAGGTAAAGCTGACACTAAACACAGAAGTTGACACAGCCTTTCACATATCGTTGTGAGGGACAGTACATCAACTATTAGCATCGGTGCCTAGTAAGATGGATGAATGTTCCAAAATACAAGGAAATTTATCTAAAGCAGATTATCACAGTTCCATCTGAGAGATTACTAATCCACATAAATTGAGATGCTTCGGAAACAAAGAGGCAAATAACGTGGCATGTTACACCCGGGTATATCGGTTGGATGTAATGTTTATGTATTAACTGTATGAGCAAAATTGCCAGTTTACCCTTGGGTGAACAGCGCCCTCTGTGGGATCAGTGACAGTGATGGCCTGGAGACAAGCAGAGACTGCAGTCTTATCCTTCTGAACAGTGACACCAGCCTCAAGACCTGGGTGAATACAACAAAAAGATATGTTATTAATATGATATTCATGTTTCTTTGAAGGTTCTTGAAACACCATCTCACATCACAATGCTCTCTATTGTGATAACATCTTGTATCATCATCATCATCATCATCATCATCACCATCATCACATACATGGAGACACAGATCCTGTATTTTGTTTATTATTTTTTTTTAACTTTCTTTGCCCTCCTCTCACCACCACACATACATAATCATATTTAACTGTCCACTAAGATATCCCTCCAGGTTTTCTAATCGATATGATGCAATTAGGTTACAGCTACACCAGTCAACTTCAGTCCCGAGTCTTATCTGCAAAGTAAGGCCTAAACCATCAACTATGATTGTTTTGTGGGCATTGGTTTAAGGATTCGCTCTCCATCTGAAACATTTACCTGTTTCCTTGATTATTTGATAATCTATAGGGACATCAACATAATAAACAGATGATACACTTTTGAGCTCGAATTTACTTGCACGGCCGTGCAACTAGACCTGCCACAAGAAGAAAACTAGCAAGTGCTTTAAAGTAGTACACAGTCCTCACTGTAAGATTATTTTGCAATTAAGTTCAATTAATGCATATTCATTAGTAGTTGAATAACAATGGTATAACGTTCCTGTTACAGCTGCAATACATTCACAAGTGAATTTCCCCAATCAATGGTGATTTATAAGTCACTTGACATCTACTCATGCAAGAAAACCAGAAACTAACCAAAACCATTTCCATGGTAACTTCAGATTTCTATCAAATGAATATATAAGAAGACAGATGAGTACCTAGATGTGCAGATAAATTAGACAGAAAGACAGACAGACAGACAAAGTCACTCACCTGTTACTTTAACATCTGTAATGGCCTGGGTATTGGAACACACAAAGAGGCTGATCTCATCCAGCTTAGCATCCAACTGGATGTCAACTTCCTCCGTGGGCTTCCTCTTCCTTCGTGGAACTGAAATCAACAGAAAAGATTACGGGTCTCTTGTTTAGTTTCATAAACACATTCAACTTCACATTACATACTATCAAGTATAAATGGTAAGCATAATGTTCTGGGAGAATTCTATGAAACCTCTCCATTTCCTTTCCTTTCCTTTTCACTGAACAAAAAAATGTAACAGGTGGTGAATAGCCTCAATAGGTAAAGACGAAACCACCGTCGGCCAAAATTGTTATATGCAAAATAGGTTATGTACTTTGCCATTACAGTGTGGTAAGTCTAGAATAAGTGTATATATATATTTCCTGTAAAAGACATAAGTAACAGCTCTTGTTCTTTTTTCCAGATTTCAGCCAGTCTGTTGGGAACTGGAAGTTCATTAAGTATTGCTATTCAAATATGCTAGAATTGAATTAATGGTCACTCAGGTTGCAACATTCAACAAGCATTACAAAACCACTCGAGATCATAACTAAGACATTTAATTACCGATGGTAACATTCCTCCTTAATATCTGGGAATAATTTGGAAGAGATAGCACTTTCCAGCCCCCCCAAAAAAAATGACTTGAAGAAGTTGTTGATGCACCATTTTTTGAACACTCTAATTACAAAGATGGAGATTCATGAGTTTTTTTCTTCTTTTTGGTAGATCTATCTCACCGACAGGTTTCTTATCGTCTTCAGACGAGTATCCCTCGTCGACTGTTTCTGCCTCTTCTGTTTCCTCCTCCTCCTTCTTGTCCACTTTGAGAGATGCTACCAGATTATCTGCAAATTCTGTGAGATTCAGGATGGCTTCTGAGTGCGCTACCACCTTAAGACCTGTGAACTTCACGTCCATGTTTTGTAGAGTCGACTTGAATCTGGTAGAGAACTCTGGGTGTTTCTTGTCAGCCTGTGAGGAAGAGATTACCAAAGATAAAGACAAAATTTTTCATTCAACAAATTAAATTCCACAACATCAATGAATGGTGCAAACGTCAATAAAAATACCAAAAAGATTCCTGAATATTATTAACATCTGATCATTTAAAATTTACTTTTCCAGTCTGTGATGTTTCGTTTTCAAAATCATCAAGGATGACTTTAGACACTGCTTTACAGTTAAATTATGGAAGTCTCGGTGAAGTTGAGAACAAGGTTTGGCCCCAGAGACAACAGGTTACCTGCTTAAAGTCTCCATAAGTTCATGGCACATTCATGAAAAAGGAAAATACATTATACTTTATCCCATATTACTTCAGGCCCCCTAATTTACTGTGGGTCCTGACATTGAATCTTCCTGCCACTCACCCCCCCCCCCCGGTACAAAAACCTAGGTATTCTAACAAACATGTCCATGTCCATATCTGTTTCATTTCAAAATATAAGATATACTATAAAGTCAGGAGGAGGTGTCTGTTGAGCTACCAAGCAGGCTTCAATATGCTCACAATATTCACATATTCTATGTACCTGAAATAATCACAGGTTTTTTTTAAAAACAATCTTTCCAAACCAAGAAGTACATAGTATTGCTTCTATTTCAGGCCTGAAGCACAAGCTTATTTGCAGGTTACAAGAAATCCAAAGCCAGTGTTTTGATTGTAATTAAATCACCAAATGAACTGCTTTTTTCTGTTTTTGGTTGGTTGTTTGTTCAGAATGAAGCATCCACAGATACTAAGATAAAGGACATATGGAATTCATGTACATGCTGTTAAGAAACTCTTTAGGTCCTTAGTTACCACCATGCATCCCAGTTCAGCTCTTACGGTTAACAACCTCCTTGCGTACAAATTTTTAGCCGTAAGCTGAGAGATTTGTGTATTAAACTACTTCCTTTCGTAGCATACGAAAAAAGCAAATAACAAAAATTAAAAATAAAACTAGATTTTCTCAGAGAGAATTTTTAAAATTTTAAAATTCAATTTTTAATTTAATTTTTAATTTAAATTTTAAATTTTTTAATTTAATTTGTTAAAATTTTATATATTTTTTATTATTTTTATTCTTGGAGGGAATTAATGCTACTACATATGTGTACATTATGACAATATTTTCTAGATGCCTGTAATTATGCACTTCATGGATTTCACACATCACACCCTTTATTATAACTAGAATCATTAATAACTGTTTACTCTTTACCTTCTTTAGAGCGAAAGTTAAAAGTCTGCCCTTTTCCTCATTGAAAGCTGGTGTGCTGACCAAAAATAATTCTTTTCCTCCGAGAGCTGGAAGGAGAAAATGACAAACTTAGACCACCACTTAAACTTTATTGAAGGGTAAAACACACACTGATACCTCCCTATTGACTGGGCTTAATACAAACATTTCTTAACTCACTTGTAAAAAATTTAGTTTTGAAACTCACCGAAAAATATAAACATAGAGTTCATATTTTGTTTACAGAATGTGGGAAAGATGTCCATACAACTGAGAGTTGGAGACTTCAGACTAATATCTTACCATGTTTGAATTGCATCATATAAGCATTGCATGTTTTAACACCTTTTTCTGGGGCTCAATGATAATAGACACAAATACATCTTCTGATAACAAAAACTTGCCTTGTGTGATTTACTGGATGAGCAATTGGAATTTCTTAGAGTGACATATTCATATAATAGAATAAAACTTAAATCTTCTACTATAATCAGGAATGCCAGCAGGGTTTGGGCCTGAAATTTGTGGGGACTTGGATGTCCCAAAGACTATCTAAGTTAATGTTGGGGCTTGAAAATCCAGAGAAACAATTGCGGTATAGGCTCCAATTTGCGTATGCTACAGTGTGCCGTTAGGATAATAGTTAGAAATTCTCGGAAAAAGCTCATGACTGTTTCAACTGGGACGAAAAGATCGTGTGGAGCTGGAACCGAATTTTCAAAATCGGGAAAAAGCTGGAATTCCGGCTATTGCTGGCATCCCTGTATAATGTCATGTGCTGATAGCACTGAAGATGGCTAATGCTGTGTGATGACATCATATTACAGATGGCAGCATATATCATTAAATCTCAAAGGTAGAACATCCAACATGGCCGAACACTTTTACCTACCACTTCAAAGATAGTATCAATTTCTCACTTTCAGCTGTTCAGTATATAAAGCAAAATTCCCTCTAAGCTGAGCTCTTTTGCATGTGCACACTCATTTTTCAACTAGCACACGATGGAAACTAAAATGTACATATAAGACAGACACTGCAAGCCATTAATTTGTGTTTCTCTTCTGGACTGTACAGAATACTATAATATATGCTTAAAAGTATTTGTTATAGTCAAAAGTATTGTTGTGAAGCCTTTTACAACCAGTAAGTGTGGCTGTCAGGTTTCTGGTTTGCGTACACTTAAAACTTTTTTGCGTGTACATATTTTAAAAAATGGGGGGGGGGGGAAATTGCACAGCATGAGTTGTTTGCTCACATTGACCATCACAGCTAAGAGGGACAATGGTTAGAAGTAAGTTAGACATACTTCAAAGAAATGGTACTGGATGGGGCTATTGGGCAACTTCAGACATTTTGTTAAAATGGTGAATCTTCTCATTTTGTTTATGCAATGTGTATTAAACATAGAACATTCTCATTCGTTGTTGATAATAGCTGCAAAGAACTTGTGTCGGTGGTCTTGATTCAAATTTTAAGACTTACTTTTGAACTGTTTATGTTCGACACTGATGCTCCCCAAGGAGGCCTCAATACTCATATCCATGGGTCTGACATCTAGCCCCACCCCCAGCGATTGGATCCCAACGGCCATGAGTGGAGAATCTAATCCATCCTTCCTTTGGGACAAGTTAACGGCAATCTAAGAAAAGAGTAAATTGGCAATGTGAGCCGGAGATTAAAACTAAAATAGACACACAGTTTGTTGGAGGTCACTTTAAATAAATGCAAAGTGAACTGTTTAAGTGTAATGCAACTTCTGTGATAGCATTTAGTGGAATGAAAGAGTGACATAACAGAATGAAGGGAACTATTCTAAGGATGTCAAAATGAATGAGTGCTCCCCTCTTCCATCCTCCCCACACTCATGCCTCACCCCCCTCCCCCTTCTCCAAAATAGAAATTAATGTTGAACACAGGTTGAAGCAATACTCAGCATGTTACAGGACAACCATAGATCACTAGGTCTGCAAGCAGCACAGCCACCTTCTTATCTAAGTAACGCTTAATTATATAGGATATATCCATAGAAAGTGCATTTCCATGAACAAGAGAACATATATATCCTTCACAAACAAGAAAATTTTCTACGGATATTTCCTAGAGAGGGTGTGGATAAACTTGCATCTTTATTGTGTTTGCAAGGTAATGTTCTCCTGCTATGCATATGCATGACTTCCAAACACATATTGTTAATTGGCTATATTAGAGCCACTACAGGTGTTTAAAAGAGATTTAGATATGCCCATTTACCATTCAAAACAAGATTGAGCTTAGGTCTTCAAAACTCTCAGGCAGATGCAACCAAGCCTGGCATAATTTGAATATAAAACTCAGGCTTAAGTTGTCCAGAAACGGAGCTGATTGCATCCTTTTTTTGATGAGTACATGACAGCTTACATACACAGCAATGACCAGTCGCATGAGCTAAGTAGAGTGTGTTTAAATACTAAACACGTTGGACTATTAAACACGATAAACGTGATGATTTGTTCACAATACGGTGGTTACCTACGAGACAAACCAGTGATTCCGAGCAGAGTGTTCTAGTGTCATGTGATTTGGAGATAAATTCCACAGGTAACCAGTTTATGCTGTTCCCAGAGATTCTATTCAGTACACATCTATCTACTCAAGTGAAGTGTTTCTCTGTGAAATGAGAGACAAAGCTGCTACACTGTAGGGTTACGGTCAAGACACTTAGTGTGAGCAAATGCAAATAACAAGCTGCGGGCCAAGTTTTTGCCAAAATTCTTGACAGATGATGGTTTTACCTCTGATATTTTTCAATTTTTTATTCCTGAGGCAGCTAACACCTTTTGACTTATCTCACCTTTTGCAGCTCAAAGTTGATCTGTACATCGGATCTTGTATGGGCTACGGTCATCTCCTTGGCAGCCGGTTTCTTCTTTCTCCTGCCAGGGTCGACCGAGGAGCCCATTTCTTCATCCGCAGAGTAATATTCTAGGTCGCTCTCGACAGCATCCTCCTACACGTGACCAGAAATAGATGACAGTAAAAGGTCATGTACAAATGCCAGAGCTTAATTTAGGTTACATGTTAGACATATAACCAACTTGAGCAGGTTTGGTTATTCTTCTGCCTTCCTCAACTCCTTTTTTAAAAATGTTTTCACACTTGGAACAGACAAGACCTCAAACTACCCTCTTACCCTCAACTTCCCAGCTCTATTACCCTGACCCTTCCAGGCAGAATAAATGCAAAGCAAGCTCTGAAATTCTCTACACCTAGTTCTACCATCACCTATGCAGAAAGAAACTTTGACTGGTGGGGGAGGGGGGGAGCTGCTTGACATGAATCAGTGCTTCATCCTGCTCAATATGAATAGGGTTTTCAAGTTTTGCCCTTCAATAAGACTTCTAACAATTTAACTGTGTAACTATTTGATATTTTTAAGTTAAGTTTTACCTTCTATATTGGCATTTGTAATTGCATATTTCATTACATGTCTTTGATACATATATAAGCTACAAAAATCCTATCCATTGTATTCCCAGAGTTGAAGTAAACAACTCTTTGAGAAGCAAAAATTAAAAAAAAATGCCAGTGAATCAGAAAACACTTATCTGAATTAACGATTAAGTTTCTATAAAGTTATTTAACTATAAAGTATTTACAACTTGTCCAAGACTTAGAATATTCTAAGCTTGAATGGGCTGTTACGAATAAAGAAAAATATGAAACATTAAACAAAATGTTGGTGATAATATTTGAGTCATTCTGCCTCCCAATCACAAATTATTTCCCAGCTTTGTTAGTTTATGAAATGAAGGGTTATGATGACTAAATATTGATGGGCTAAGGAAACTTCATTTTGTCCATCTCAGAAAATGAGGTAAATCTTGATTAAAAGTTATGAAATACTACAATTTACATTTAAGAAATGAGTTAGACTTGAGATTCAGTTTGATAATGGCTAATTTGTGCTTAAAAATGTAATTTATACCCGAGCTATATGCAGATGGTAAAGTGGGTATTCATGAAGTTATTCTGAGATTGCCACACCTTTGGACAAATATTAATAAGCATTGTGCTAATTAACATAATCATAATACCATTCACACAGTATTTCAAATTATTTAAATTTTTTTGTTAAAAAACCGACTTTTTCATGAAATTCTACTCAAATCATGAACGGAAATATTTTGGTAAATAGCACAAGTTTAGAACTGGTCTACTTTCAGCATTTTACATATTATTCCAAAATGCTTGAATGTGATGAATCCTTTCATAGATTTAAACTATTACTTTCAATAAACCACTCTGTCCAGATAATACATTGAATTTTAATGGAAATTATACTACTTCTGATGATGTGTAATACTCTCCTTAAATAAACATGATGTAACACAAAGGTGTTTAATAGAGAACCTTTCATGTACAGAGCTTTCCATCAAAAGGATCAAACTTTAGATCCCAAGAACCTTACTGATAAAGTTTGCTCTACATCACTTTTCAACTACAAGCAAAGCAAAGATGCAGGAACATCTTTTTACTCTGGCAAATGTAGAGAAGAGTAAGATATCTTTCCTTCATCAAAATTCATGCAAGGAATTCATTCTTTCCTTTCTTTTGTGAAAACCCAAAGTATTTTATGAGAGTGGGATGCCATTGCTAAATGAGAAGCAATTAATCTCTACTTTTTTGCACATCCTTTTTAACATCCAAACAAAAGATAGCTGCAAGCTATTGTACTAATGTCTGCACTAGCTTTTACTCTTATAAAGATTCACATAAAAAAGTGAAAGCATCAAATCAAGCCATTTTCAAAGTTCATGTTTTCAGAAACGTTTTTTTTATATTTTTTTTAGCATGTACATTCATATCAACAGTGTCCGATGGTACAGATTGAATAATGAAAGAGATTGGTATTGTAGCAATCTGGTGAAAATCTTAATAGTGCATTGAAAACAGGAACCATGGATGGGATTTGTCGACCAGTTTGGCTGAGGCAAGCACAGTAATGGAGGTAACCATGGAAACATCCGGATGCAATCAAGGGAACAATGCCTATTCGTCATGCATCTAATGACAAAATCTGGAAACACATGCTCGGTTACAAATGTGCTTTCTTAGAATTTCGAACATCTTACAACGACACAAGCGAGAGGAAAAAAAAAGAAGAAATCAAGAGGGGATAAAGAAGAACAGATCAATACAGAGAAAGCATGCAACCTAACCTTGGCAACAACTGAACTTTGACCTTAGTGCAAATACCACACACACAGGTACCATCAGGGGCATCAAGAGCAGAGTCAGGCTCTGGGAACCATTATGTCACTGGGACCTCTTTTTGTAGTCTATATTTTTACTTAGATACATTATAAGTTCAGAATTCATTATTTCTTGTCATAAATATACATTTGAACAACGACACTCCAAAGTCTTCATTTTCTTTGCACAAATATCACAGCAGATGCTTAAAACTTCAGCAAATTCATTACCAGCATTGGTGAACCTAGGCTTACAACAATTTATGTCAAATGTACCTAGCCTACTTTTCCCATAGCACTATGAGCAGAATTTACTGAGATTTGTGGGACACTTCCCACTCCCCCCCCCCCCATATCCCTATTAAGCCACCCTTGAAAGAATGATCCATGGCTACAAAAGAAGCACTACACTTGTTTATACTTGATATAATGTAGTGGAACTTTCAAAGACAGTTCTACCTCTATCAAACAGAAACAGTACTGTCTCCATGTGTGAATTGACAGGTTACTGAACAATTAGAAATTGAAAGGGTGCTGCCTCCACCTAATTTAAAAATACTGCTCCATTAACAGGGATGAGCCTGGGGTTAAAAATAAATTGCGGAACTTCGCAAAAATTGCGGTACATGCTCCAGTTTGCGAATGCTCCAGTGTGTTAGGATACTAGTTTTTGGCCCGAGGTAGAAAAGAAATCACGGATATTCCGCGAATTAGCGGAAAAAGCTCATTCCTGATTAAACAGTACTGCCTTCATTTAGCCGGAACAGTGCTGCCTCTATGAAACTGATGCAACACTGCTCCATGTACTTCACAGTTTGCAGAGTATAGCTGTGAATTGATGTAGTAGTAGAGAAGGAAAAGATCGTCATACACAGGAAGAAAAAGGACCTTGAAAGCTGCTGTTTACACAAAAAGATATTGTAGGCTTCACCTTTAAACTAAAAGTGCTGCTACTAATTGCTTTCCAGAAGTTATAAAAGCAAAGAAGGAAACATCTAACCTGTGCAGAGAGTCTTTGAGACACAGTTAGAAGGGACTGATTTTTCTTTAAAACTAAAACCAATCGTGCTGAAAGGATACATAAAACTACAAATAAAACCAAGAAAGTAAACTCATCCGTCGACTGTAGGAATTTTTCCAATTTCCATAAATCAAAATCATAAACCTACAGCAGCTAGCATAGAAGGCTATTGAATATCAAACCACTGTTAATATCACTTCATTTCACTACAGTTTGATCAACTTTGTTAGACTTGATACATGGGATAGTGCAATTAAACAGAGGAGACATGTAAGGAAGGCGGGGACTAACGGAAACTGTCACAAAACCGTGAGTACATCGGAAATCTTTGCCATACCATTTGAACTAAGCATCAAACCAACACAGGCAACATCAAGTGAAGCTGTATAAAATCTACCAAATATTTCCATGCATCTGAAAAGGTAAAGTTCCCATTAAAAATTCCCATTAAAAGTCTGGACTTCTTAAATGACCAATAATCCAATGTAGGAATTACTTAGTACAAACCAAATACAAAGGAAATCTGAATTTTTTATTTATTAATTTTGTTTTGGAAAGAGCAAAGAAATATTTGAATCCAATGGGAATTCACATCAGTGACCCTAAGGGTTATAAGCCCTGTGCTGTACCAACTGAGCTATCCAGCCTCTTTATTGGTGGACATCCCTATATAGCCATTTCTTTGCTTGGGGGGAGGCGGGGGAGGGGTGGTGGAGGTGCCAATTAGAAGAGCCACAGTATGCTGCACACTCTGCAAGCTGGGGGGTGGGGGTGTACTCTGAAATTAAACTTATGACTTTGCCTGTCAAAGTCATAACTGCATTGCTAATGGGTTTTCAGTAATGGATGCTGTCAAAACATCATCAAAAATCAAAACAGAATCCTGCTTTTTAACATAGTTTCGAAACAGATAGATTTCGCAGAAATAAGAAGCCGTTTGAAGCCAGACAAGCCAATTCACACATAAATCTCTGACAACACTGGGAGATTAAATGGTAGAAAACATCATCTGGAGAGATCTCTAGGACAGAGATAAAAAATCTCCACCACTGGGTACGTCATCGTCGGTAGGAATCCCCAAGGAATATTCCGTCATTTCATCATATAGAATGGGTTAATATGACATGCAATGGTGTTAGCATGATACATGCATGCATTGTGTATTAGGCTGCTTGGTTAGTACGGTCATACTGGGGATAACAGACAAGAGGTTCCCAAAATGACACTTGTCTGCGGCTTTATTCAACAGACCTATTTCTAGTTCCGATACTTCTGTAAATCATGAAAAAACAATTATCATAGAAAATATAATCCAGCCATGCCTAACGAGAGTTAATTTAAATTTTTGGAACTTTTTGCACCATAACATTGCCCAAATTAATTTTAACCAGAAAATTGTGATTCAGAAGAATGCAAAATGCAAAATTAAAAAATATTGAGACTCAAAATTAATATTTTGGAATAACTGTTTTGTGTAGAATATGTTTCTCAAAATTAGGTTTTTATTGAAATCTGATAATACAAAGCTACCTGTAACCCGATACAGTAAATATGACGACACAATTAAAACTGGACTTCTCTATTACTCTGATCGGAAGGTTTGTCATTTTAAACCAGGCATGAGACTCTGACTAAAAGATAATCTAACAGAAAGAAAAAAAGTATCACTAAACAGGCTGAAACGACTTGGAAAGTTTTAGGTTTTTTTTCCATCCCACATTACTTTTCTTTTTCAAGAAATCAAATGGTCTATAAAGTCCTTTTAGAATCATTTTACACCAATAGCTTGTAGCCAAGCAAACCCCTAACACATCCTTCAGGTTCTTTTGTTTCTCTTGCATCATGGCAAATCAACTTTTTGAGTTAGTTATTCTAACAATTCTTAATCAGACGAGTAACATCAGAAAAAATGATGAATCATGTCTCCAGATAATTTCTATCAATTTGGGAGCCCCTTGAAGAAAGAAACTTGAGATGGAAAACTACCGAAGAAGGGTTAAGAAAGGGTGAAAAACTCCGGGTTTGAAAAGGGTTAACAACAGGTTGAAGAAAGGGTGACACAGATTGTCACAAGAACGAGAACGACGAACAGGCGAGCAAAGTTACTATGCAGCTGCGAAGACTAAAAAGGAAGCTAGGACAGACACTCCGATACATGTTCTTGCCTCAGGCAAAACTTCCTTGGCCATTACGTAAACATCTGACACTTTCCGATCCGTGGTTTTGGCAGGGCTACCTGATGGGGACGAACTTACTGGTGGAAGGCTAGCAGCAGCTGGTCTTGAACTGGCTGGCCTGGATGAAAACTTTACTTCCTGGAACAAGAAGAAAGAAAGAAGATTTGAGTGTGTTAAGGGGATTGTCAATTTTAACCTGCATTTGAATTTTATGTATGACACAGCAGATTAGCATCCATTGTCGTTGATCCCTTTCTTGAATATCAAATCCCCTTCAAGAGCCCATTTGGCTAAAACAATAGCTTCACTAAGAATGAAACTGTAAGGTAATTAGTAGGAACGTTCTACTTGTCCTCAACCACAAATGGGTAAACAAATTAAATATCAGCTCCTTGGTAATATTGATAACAAATCATTAGTAAAACACCAAACATATACCGATACATAAACAGAAATTTGTGAGGAGAGTTTTAAGTAATTGCAAAGAGCAAAGGAACTATTTCCTTTCAGATCTTCGAGTTAATCACACATTTCTTTGTACTTGTAAGAACACAGATAGTTTTTGCTCCGACAGAACTCAGAAGAGTATAGCCTCACAGTGCAGGATTACAAGCCCTTTGTTTTAACGATCAAACCTATCCAGGAATTGATTAATTGATTAATAGTACTCCCAGTATCTGACCGTTTCTCCGCTGAAGATGCCGGTCAGTACCGTCCAACATCACACATTGTATATACTGTAAACTATCACTGATGTAATCTCTTACAGCAGTCCGTACTTGCAACCGTGGATTAAATATATATACCTTTGGTGCATCATCTGCTGGTTTGGGTCTTCCCTCTGGGAATGGAATACTTAGAATTAGCTTCATCAGTTCTTCCAGCTTGAAGTCTGAGATATCCAAAGTAATATCAGGTAAATCTCCAGTCATCTTGATTCTAAAAAAATGATGAAAGGAGGTGAAAACTATTTATTATATCTCTCTGTTTTGATGAAAGGAAGAGGAACTTCAAACTATGAAAGATATTTTGCATCATCATACAGGGATATCATTTATCCAGTATTGCATCGCCATATATTACGCAAGATGGTCAAATTGCTATGGGAGTCCAAAGATGTTTGGCATTTTTTGACACAGGAACCATAGCATTTAAAAAGAGATAAAATTCAGAACATTTCTTCAGAACAAGTACTTCCCGTCATCAACAATGTCTCAAAACCCATTTTTTTTTAAAAATATTAATGTCGGTCGTTTACCATACATGCACAGTACTGATTTTGAAGATATGGTTAACCATCTCCTCCTCGATAATTATCAGTGGCGTAGGAAGGTACTTTTGAGTGGGGGGGCTGAAGACTGATGGCCGGCCTGGGGGAGGGGTCTTTTTTGGAATTTTTTTGCATTTCCAGGTGGCCTCAGATGCAATTTGGTGCAATATAGCACACTTCAACACCATTTTGTAAATAAATTTGCATTTTCACCTGGCCTTAGATGCAATTTGGTGCTCCAAATGAGATTTTTTTCTCATTTGGAAATGAAAAAGGGGTTTTCTGACTTGCGGAGCGGGGGGGGCGGAAAGGTACTTCCGCCCCACCATATTTTTTCACTGGGGGGCTGGCGCCCCCCCAGCCCCACCGGTTCCTACGCCCTCGATAATTATTACTTTCTTTCAAGGTTGTTCCAACAACAAAAGGCAGATGAACATTAATACATAATAGAGGATATGAAAGGGTAATTTTACTACTGTAACTAAATGTTCCTTGAAAAACTTTCCCAAAAATTTGTTCAAAATGTCACAAATATTGGACCGATGAAAAATCATTTATAATTGATTCTGTTCAAGAACATAACACAAGGATCAATGATCCGTCACGTAAAAAATATATCTCGATATGAAAAAAATGTCAAAGGTTTTCAACTAGCGATGAATTGCGAACCCTTAAGGCTCCAACAATACGGACTACTTGTGATTCTTTCAGTTGGAATACTGTAGCTTAATGAAGTCTCCTTTGCCACCCCAGTGATGCTGCATAACAACTTCATGCTCGTAGCTAAAATATAATTACATAAAATATAATATTACTTTGAACAACCCCCTCCCTCCCTCCCTCAGGGCAAAAAACAAAATTTAGCAATACAAACAAACTACACAAATTATCATTAAATTTGTTTCACTTTTCCTTTGATTCTGCAATGTCATGGATAATAATTTACTAGTCAAGAGCAGAGGTAGAGATTGAAAATATACTTTGGTAGCCTGGGATCCTCCACCATGCACTTCTGTAGGAGCAGGTTCAATCCGAGAGGTTGCAGGATGTGGTTTGAACTGTTCTTCAACGTTCTGATAGCTTGCCAATCATCTCCTGAGGGTGGGACAGAAAACAACAAAAGTTTTATTTATTTGCTTCTTACACTTTCTTTTCTTGTATCTACAGAAAGTCCTCTACCAGAGGGGGGGGGGACCAAAACAAAGGAAATTACTTAATAATTAAGAGAAAACATTCACAAAAGTGTACCCCTTTCAAGGTTTCTGGAGCAACATACAATGGAGGTGTTTTGTAATGGCCATAAAGCTTTACAATATAAAGATTCCATCCACAAAACTAAAGGAAAATAAACAGAAGAAAATACTGAACAATTTAACCATGGTTTACATATCTTATTGAAGGATGAATATTTTGGTATTATTACATCAATTTAATTCTTAAAACTCACCGTCTCCAGTCAAGATGACCTGCATACTCTTCAGACTTATGTCGAATCTGTCGTAGGCCTTCTTGATCAATTCCTCCTCTGATTCGTTCTGTAAAGAAATTAAAAAAAATCATAAATTTAAAGAACATGAAATGTGATTTATTTAGAAGTCTGCATTAATAAAGCTCCTTGCATTTGATTTTGAAGATTATTCTATAATAAAATCTCATATCAAAGCAGTTGCTTTCCAGCATATCTGTCACCTTTCTGGTTCTCATGTTCTTTGTAATGAAGATCTAGTTGGGTATCCTTCTTTTAGTCAACTGTAACCTTTACTTTCAGTTATTCTGGATGGTTTAACAACAACAGCAACATCAGCATGTCTTGGGCACCAGAGGGCAGGAGAAAGAGAGGGCGACCAAAAACAACATGGCGCAGGACAGTAGATAAAGAGAGAGAGAGGGCTGGTCGGCGATCCTGGAATGAGGCCAGAAACGCAGCTGCCGACCGAGATAAATGGAGACGCTCTGTTGAGGCCTTATTTGCCTCTAGGCAAGAAGAAGACAGATAAGATGATTCTGGTTGGCAGAGTTTGCAAACCCCTGTCTAGACTAATTCAATTCCCGTGCCCTGACAAAATGAGATTTATATACATCTGCAGATTTCAGTGTAGTTTACTTATACTGATGTGGACAGGTCTGATTGGAAAATATTCCTATAAACTCTAGGACCCTAGTAAGATGATGAAAGGAAACACAGACCTCTTTCCTTTCTCCGATGTGTCTGGAATCATTCTGGGTCTTCATGCCAATCTCTCCCAGATCTATGACCAATGTTCTGCCTTTCCTATAAGAAGAAAAAAAAAAAATTTTTAAATAAAAGTTTTTTTTTTTTTTAAGCCTTTGAAGAAGATCCTGCTAGGATCGAAACGTCAAGCCAACTTACTTTTACACATTCTCCTACACAGGCCCTCTAGTGGATAAGCAGTTTGCTAACAGTTTTATTTTATTATTATGAAAAAAGAAATAAGAAAAAAAAAAGCCAGTAAGAAACCACATGTCATTTGTGAGCAAATTTACAAGCCTGAACTCAACAGACTAATGTGGGCTACTATTATATTGTGCATAGTTTTTGATGTTACATTGACTTAGACCTTATTTGAAAACATAAACATGGTTGCTCTAAGGCACTTTATTAAAAATCTCCTCTCGAAAAAGAACTTAATAAGCCTTAAATTGTTAGCATAATCGGAAGTAGGGGAAGGAACCACATGATTAGGGAAAGAAGGAGGGGAGGGGTGGGAGTTGAGGAAACTAATGAGTGGATTAAGCTATCTATAATCTTGTCTGTACATTCATGGCTTTAAAATGTGCCCATGCCCCTCTCACCCTCCCCCATTCCTAGTCCATACACCTTCCCTAGTCTCTGTACACAATGGAACTACCACATGCAACATCGATGAAATCAATATGTTTTCTTAGAATTTTGTCAAGTCATCATACCCATCATCAATGCCTTTCTCAGGTACGACCACATACAACGGTTTGATCTCTATACCGATATCTGTTATCTTCTTGTTGTCCACCATAAACTGGAGTCCCGTGGACGACTGTCCTCCCATGTCCATTAGTCCTGACGTAGCTGCGGCAGAGAGGCTGAATTTGAACAGATAACAGAAAACAAGAAATGAGATGTTTGATAAATGACAAGTTTTCACCTTAACAACAGTACACCCAGCTCCCAACAAACGAAATGTTGTCATCAGTCGACAATTGTTCTGCGGGACAGCAGAACCAATTGTGGCATATATTCTGCTTTTGAAAAGTATCAATGCATGTTCTTTCCAAACTTTTTTCTTTAAACCAAATTATAACATTGTGAAAATATAGTGACCATACTAAAATGCATAATTACGTTACATTCTCCATTTCAGAATGAACATTTTACCCTTACTCCTATCATGTTAAATATCAGTGATACTACACTTAAACTTACTCGTCCAGCTGAACATCGTCGGGGGGCAAGAAGAACTTGGTAATCTCAATAACTGTGTTCTGTAGAAAACAAAGAAGATCCAAGTTTATTATAAAACACTATGTATGAATACTGTCAATGTCTCCATTCTTTAGCTATTAGTGTAAGATCAGTGGTTCTGGGAAGTTTTGCAAGGTCGACATTAGGTTTAATTCCAGTCGTTCTTTGTATTGATCCAGGGAGATCTATAAGACAGAGCCATATGATATGAATCTCATTCAGTTAAAACGGCTGGCTAAAGGAGGGTTATGTTCTCTGTGATAAATATGACTTTACTCTCCTTCATGCTGGTGTGGGTTCTTTGAAAGAAAGGTTTACGAAGTTCTTGTCAAAAATAAAACCCATGTGACATGGGGAAAAGGTGTAAACATTGGAAATTTACTAGGTAAAACTAAAATTAGAAATTGAATGTGCCGTCTCTGCTATACTTACAGCATCGTAGGTGACTTTAAGCGGTTGTGATTTTAATCTAATCCTTTGATCTGCCAGTCCATCTACTGGATTAGTCTCCAGATTAAAGTCAATCATAGGTAGTTTGGTGTCTGCTAGTTGGGTCTGTGACTCCACCATCTGGGGAACTGTACCATTCAGAGGGGTGCCAAGCACACTAAAGTCACCCAGTTGGGCCTCCAGCCTACGATTGAAAATGAAGTTAAAATTAAGCAAATTGCTCATACTTTGAATCCCAAGTTGGCATAAATTTTTTCTTTTGAAAGTCATTCACTTACATGCTGAAAATATTAATGCTTTTTTTTAGATTAAACTGAAACATTTCATTTGTTGCTCTGCTATTTGTCTATTAGTGCACTCAAAAGAAACCAAATAGTAACAATTTTATGTCTTTAGAGCTGCCAAAGAGGCTTTAATGAAATTCCATGAAGCAAGATTCAAACATGGACATGATATTTAAAGGTATAGTTCCAACTTTCCATTTAGACAGATGAAGGTTTGTCTAGGTCACCAAAAGTTCTTAAAAAAGGATAGATCCGAGTAATTCGGAAACACAGGGAAACTTTAATACTACCAACAAACTCAGCAATATTTCCAACTTCTTCTGTTAATCAGCAAGCTATAAATGTGATAGAAACCAACTGGCTTGTACTTTAGAAGTCATTCTACACATGTATTCAGCAGGTCCGTATTAAATTGTAACGACATTTTGCTGCTACAAGACAAACCTGAAAACCGAACCTGCATGGTAAGCCTGACCTCCACAATAATAATAATAATAATAAAAATAATAATAATAACAATAAATGAGACTTTTATAGTGCCAAATCAGTAGACAAAAGTCACTGCTCAAGTCGCTTTACAAAGAAAGCAGATTAATTTACAAAAGAACCAGTGAAAAGATGGGTCTTAAGTAGACTTTTGAATGTAGAAAGTTTAGAGCATGTTCGAATGTGATCTGGTAACTTGTTCCAGAGATAAGAGCCAGAGTATTCGAAGCTTCTGTAACCTCTCGACCCTTACTGACAACAGGAGCATCATGGGATAAATATTTCTTTTGGAGGGGGGGGGGAGAGCAGAGGCTTTTAGCATGTCATAAATGTTTCCTGAAGATTTTCTTACTTGATTGCCTCGGCACTTGGTCGTTGGTTGAAGTTAGCAGACAGGTCTGTGATCGCGACTTTAACCAAGTCACCTCTGGACTCAGCATCCTCTATCAGACGCACCGATGTATCCTCCAGTTTGACGCTAGCAGTGACACCAACATACTGTCCAAAAGGAACGACACGTAAAATGTCCACGTTAACATGTTCTACAAAACTGTAGGGTATAGGCTCCTCCACTGTGCTAATGTAAGTTGGCTAAAGGACTCATTTCAGACCTCGAATAGTGCCATACGACTTGAATATTCCTAACTGAAAAATTTAGCTAACTTTTATATCACTACAAATGAGTTTGGTTTTATTGTCATTCCTCAATTTCGACTGACATTAATTAGTATACAAATAATGAATGGTTATGAGTGCAAAAGTGCAAATATTTCATGAGTTGAAAGATGGAATGTTCCATTCAACGAGGCGCAGCCAAGTTGAATGGAACAAATTACATCTTTCAACGAATGAAATATTTCGCACTTTTGCACTCATAACCATTCATTATTTGTTTTATACAACATATTATATTAAGATGGGTAAAATGCACTCATGCAACAGATTGTTTTGAACAGACAGGTTTCTCTGCTCTCTTACCATTGAAAAAAGTGCTACCAAAAAAGTATATAACCCATGGTTCTATTTCATAGAGTGGAATAGAGCGGATTTTGCATGCAATCAACGAGCAATTGACCAATCAAATGACCAGAATACAATTAGGTGTTGTATAAAGGTAAATGTTAGATAAATGACATGTTGAAGCCAGCTTTACAAATGGTAGTAGTAATGACACCATTAAACCTGTCTGTGTGCTCTCTCCACAAATGGACAAACAAAACAGCACAGAAAAGTCATATAAATTGTGGAAGCAATCCAAACTTTGCTTTGATCTGTAAGGCAGTCATGTTTTTACAACTCTTTTCTGAACCATATGCATGTTACCATGACATCATAGTAACTTCAAATAGCTGATATCATTTTAAGGCCTATTGTTATTCCATGTTACTCTTATAAGGCTAATTCTCTACCTGTTTAATGTATATTCTAAGTATCCATATGGTAACATTAAAAATGTTTATCAAACATTTCTGACTCTTATCTAGTTCCATTGTATGAGTATCACACAAGTTATGTTACCTAAACTTACCTTCCTTAATTTTTGCTTCTACCCCCCCCCCCGACCTTTGCAACCCCTCCACCCCATTCCACCTCTCCCTTTCTACAAAGGTTTGATATTATTCATCTTTCTGCTGTCAATCATCTATACCATGGCCCACTACCACCCACTACACTGAGATAATATACTACTGTTATTGATCTTACATCAGGTGGGAAGGCTGGGTCTGGGACATTCTCACTGTACCCAATAGCTGAATACATCTTGGCCTTCTCTTCCTCTGTCATAGCATCTTGGAAACGTTCTGCAAAGAAACAGGACAAAACACCGTCAAAATTTGGAGTTTGGTCGCCGTAACAACTTTCAATAATTTATTGTACTTTGTTTCACCAATAGTAATTTTAGAAATAATCACAGGTACAAAGTAAACAACATTTAATAAATTTTATGTGATATAGTGCTCATCTTGAATTGGTTATCAAAAACCACAATTCTCTTGTCCTTTAGGTCTTGTCCCAGTAATAGCTATTTCACATCACATCACATGCCATAGCCTGTGTGGAGCCTACATGAATGTATCACTCTAATTCCATTCCCTATCCCCTCAGGTCCAAGTAATACCTATTTCACATCACATGTCATATCATGTGTGGAGCCTACATGAATGTATCACCCCAATTCCACTAACTATCCCCTCAGGTCCCAGTAATGGCTATTTCACGTCACATGCCACAGCATGTGTGTGCCTTCATGTAATTGTAACCATGACTGCATTGTTCAGCTTGAGTTCAGCCAATCCATCTGTAACATGATACTGACGAACAGATTCATCAGAGCATACATCAGGACACGGAAGGTTAATTCCGCTAATCTGACTCAATAAAATGAGATCCATGAATTTAAGTCAATTTTCATGGCAACTGTCTCTCATTTCAAGCATTAAATCAATGTTAGATATGGATTCATCGGTCTTGTGAACTGAACTTTCTGCAGCATTTAACTTTTAATTTGAGGTAACAAGCATGAAACTAAGCTGATAAGTCAGGCTGTAAATACATGCTGAGTAAATTTATGGCCGTTCTACGGAGCTAGTCATCCTGGAAAAGAGGGACAGATGTTATAGGACTTTTGTTTTCACAGATGAGAAAACAGCACAATATTTTGAAAGCAGCTCTCTGTTTGGAGAAGATCTGATACTGAAATCCCATAGCGATGCAGTTTATTAGCTTGGATAGTTTCATTTCATATAACGAAGCAAAGTCAAATGTGAACTTTATGAAATTTATGTTTACAAACTTTAGTCTTCAAATTGCTACAAAAAAAAATTGATATTAATCTTGCTTAATCTTATAGGATTAATACTAATTGTAAAATTTTTTGGACAACATTGTATGATTCAAAGGAAATCATTTTTTACTTGGAGCATATATCTAGAAGGGTTCCTCGTTTGATCATGTTAATGCTACTTTGAAGAATTTTAGAAAGGCAGTTTTTAGTAGTCAGAAATTTTGCAGCAAAACTACAACAGGGTAGATTGAAAACATTTCTATTGTTGGTTGTTAAAATGCTTGGTTTTTTTTGTATCTATTTTACCTTTCATGTCTTTCTCTTCTTCTTTCTTCTCTTGCTTCTTTTTTCCTCCCAACCATCCGCCAAACCATCCTCCACCACCTTCTGCCTGCCTCTTCTTTCCTAGCCTCCTAAATTCAGCCTCTGCCTGCTGACGACATAACGTGATGTTAAGGACATCAAGCTCCTTTTCAAGAGCCTAAGAAAGGAAACAGAACGAAAAAAGAGAATTGGAAGATGAAAATTGCTTGACAAACCATTTTCAAATTTTTGCTTCTGTTGAAAACTCCAGTTAAGATCGAAACAAAAGGGCTGGCTCTCTTATTAAATCATACTTGGAAAGATGTGATGAAAGGCGACAGTAACTTTTCCGATATTCTGAATAAATGAATGGTTAGATTAAATATACTTGATGCTAAAATGCCTTACTGTTGGACTGACCTAAAACAATTTTTTTTTTTTCTTTATTTTGCTCCATTTTTTTATTAGGACCATCATTTTATGTTCATGCCTTGTTTTACACTGCATGTTACTACCTTACTACTTTGGTTTATTAAAATACAGTTTCCATTTCCAAACTGCCATACCTCTGATGACCACAGTGTTATCTACATACAAAGTGCAAGCATAAGGCTTATCAATATATAAACACACATTGTTTATATTGCAGGTGTTCTTCTGTGCCATTTCCTTGTATTTTTCTTGTAACATGAAATACAGTACAAGCCATCAGTTCATATTCATACCTCTGATTGGCTGGCTGATTAATACTGTGTTTGGTATGAAACATGAAATACAAAAAGGTAGAATGTATCTTTCTGGGGGATTTTTTTCATTATAATCCTACAATGTGACTTGGTAGCTAAATGTAGCATGATAAAGATATTGCGGAACACCTTATTCAATTAGTTAATTCTTTTTTTAAATTTGGAATTTGCATGGGATTAATGGTCATGTGAAAACGTGTCTTAGTGACAAAATGCTTGGAATCAAATGGAAAGATTATTTACTTGATACTTAATATTCATTTGATTAAAAAAAAGCTAGTTTAGTGTCGTCTTAGGTTGGTCAATTGATGTCTTATTTTGAGCATAACTGTGTTGATGGTCAAATGCCAAAAAAAAAAAAAAAATGCCTGACAAGACGTGTTGTTTAACTTCTGCCCAAGTGTTAAAACAAACACTCTAAAAGGAAGTTGTGTTTGGCATAGACATGTTATACCTCGACTTTGGCTATGAGGTCTTTTCCTGGTTTGCTTGTGTCCAGCTTATCTAGATATAGCTTGGTGTACTCCTTGCACATCTTACGATGTTTCTCCATGTGCTTCCAAGACCACAGCTCACTGCGTCGTTTGATCTCTTCCTTCATGACGCTGTTCATGGCATAATGCCACCTGTGGATATGATATATGGATATAGTTGTTAAGCAGTGTACATTCATAGCATTCTGGGCACACATGTGTACATATATAAGAATACCAGCAGTGTATATATATATA